>AYJT01063749.1:0-18699 GCA_001278415.1 Ocimum tenuiflorum | reverse complement strand
TGCTAAGCAACTTCTGGTTTACAGTAAGGGTTTTGTGATTTCGCTCATTAATTCTGCCAGTGTGCTGCTACATCCATTATAGTTTCCGTTCCATTTTAGCATAATCGATCACTCATTGGAGTTCGTATTTTTCGGTTTTATTACTATCTACGTGCTATACTTTTCGTTTGTTATTTTCGTTTCTGAATACTTTGGGGTTTTCTGTTATTTGTACGGTTTGTCTTATGAAAAGCTTTGATTTTGTTCAGAAGTTATGGAAGTTTAGATTCATGTATGCGTTAAGTTGTCATCGTTGAAAGACCCGTTTATGCTCCTTCTTTCCCGTCTTTGTGTATTATATTTGTTCTCTGATATCTTGAACATATAAATTAGTAGTAGAAGTGCTATATAAGTGTATAACGGTTGTGGTTTAACAGATGAACACCTTCTAATTAGGTTAAAGACTCATCTTTGGGCCCGGCTTTGCTGACATGTGTTCATTTTTTGAATGAATTAGAGATTTTTGGTTAAGAACGATGATGGAATTGACCTATGTGAATACATGTTTTATGCAAAATCTGCCTCTTTTGTCCTTATTTGGGGTTTGATGTTTACTTGATGGTGGTGAATTTTTATTTCAGGTAATCTGGAGTATAGGAGGGAGCTAAATTGGAATGTTCCGTCTGTTTCGGACATGTGGATCATCAATACTATCCGGGGCTAGGCTTTTCACTACAACAAGCCCATCTTGCAAAAATCTTTTTCCTTCATGGGGAGCAAGCTTTGAGCATTCAAGTGTTAGGACGGTGCACTTACAATTGTTGTTAAGGAAAATTCAGTTTCAGAGGTATTCATCAAAAAAGTCTGGTGAAGGTAGTTCCCGGAAGAAAAAAGTTGGATCTAAACCAACAATGAAGGACGACAAGGAAGCTTTTTTTGTTGTTCGCAAGGGTGATCTTGTGGGAGTTTACAAAAGCTTAAGTGATTGTCAAGCTCAAGTTGGCACATCGGTAATCATGGATTCTCTTGATTTATTGTGAATTTATATATTCTTTCTATTTGACTATAGCAATGATTCATGAACCTTTTAGTTATCTATTTATTAGATTCTTCACCTGTGATTGTCCCCAAACTTTTCAGTCCTTTGTTCTCATGTTCTTGCTATAGTGGATGCTTCAGAATAATGGCTTCTGCCTCTCTAATGATCCCAAATTTTCTCTATTGTTGAGGACACTCAGATAGACCTATTATAATTGACCACCAAAACGTTTCATAATGAAGTTTGGTTCACTGTTTGTTGCTAATAATCCCCAGTTGATTGTAGAAGTATAATTTATAGCTTCATCTTGTAAAGCCACATTTTTGTTTTATTTCAATTCCCTAACTTGCGTGGTTTGCTTAATGTATATTATTGTTTTCTGAATGTCATTTTCTTATTACACTCTCGAAATCCTATTTATGAAATCTAACCTTCGAGCCTAAACTAGCGTTTTTCGGGAGACTTTTTGCTTAAGTTGGAATTGTAAGCCAAGTGTTCTTTCATGAATGAAATAAAAAACCAATTCGATACATATTTTTTGCACGTTCTCCACAAAACATATCTCTAACCACATCGACTAGTTTAATTGAAAATAAAAATAAAATGTGTCCAAAGAATGCGTTAAAATCTCCATGAAAGATTTTATGATTCTGAACCTCCAGATGTGCTTGCTGATAGTCTGCGATTCGGGATGCTAGTTATTGTTCTTCTAACACAATTTAAAATGATCTCTCTGCATGTCTCCCTGTTGGTATCAGTTGTCAATACAATTGAGATTTCTGTGCATTAATCAAATGACTTGCTTGTTCTTTATTAACTGGCAGATATGTGATCCTCCTGTCAGTGTGTACAAAGGTTATAACATGCCCAAGGACACTGAGAAGCATCTTATGTCATGTGGGCTTAAGAATGCTCTTTACTCCATTAGAGCTTCTGATCTTACTGAAGAGCTTTTTGGCACTCTGGTATCGTGCCCTTTTCAGGTCAGGTGCTCTCTATTTTTTTTCCCTAAATTCTTATTTGGTAATTGGTAATTTTGCACTTGTTGGCTAAAGCTTGTAGGATTGTGTCATTTTCTTGATCTTGTATGCAGATTGTTACATTGCAGTGATACTTTGATTCTAAGCCATATCATTGATTTCATGTTCTGCTTCTACCTTTTAGAATTGTAGGATGTACATAACCTTTTACTTTTTTATTATTTAAGTATAAATAAGATTTTTGGCATGGAAGGAACATCAATCAAATCATTTGATTGATTAATTTAATTATATTTATGACTTGATTTGCTTATTTTAGGGTGTATTACATACTTGTTTGCATATAATTAGTTGATTGTAGATGGAGGGATCATCATAGAGAAACAGTGAATTATTTGGCTTTATGCTAAGCAGGCGGCAAGGGAGAGATTATTTATTGATTTATTTCTTTATTTCTTGAGTTCATCTATAAGATTTCAGATTATTCTCCAAAAAAAGAGGTCATTCCATTGCCTTTGCTCTATCAGAAAGAATTGTGCTTTATTCTTGTACCAGTTGTAGATTCAATTAAGAGAGTGTAGCTGTTTAAAGAGCATATAAGCTCCTTTAAAGTGTTCAAAACCATTTACCAAAAAAAGATCTTATTTGCTCCCGTATTGAGATGGAGCTTATATCTTCCTAGAAAAGAAAGAGAATCCAACTATTTTTGGTCAAAATATCTTGTTTACGAAACCTCTTATATCCTTGTCATTGCAGTTACAACAGACTTTAGCAACATATTGAATTTATACAAATGCTTAAAGCAGATTTTTTATTTGATCGAACACCTTATGACTCTCAAATTGTCTTACTGGGATGTAGGGATCAACTCAGCCAAATACCCTTTTTGTTATATATTATAAATGCAATAAACTTAATTCAAGCTTTAAATCTTTATTGGGGAAACTAAATAAGTTCCAAAAAGAAACCTAATCTTCTTGAGTTTCATTGTTGTCTTTTATTTGCTGACTAGTGAAAATGCCACACCAATAGTTGAAATCTGTTGAAAAATATGTATGGGTATGCATATTTATGGCACAGGATATATTTAAGTATAATAGGGAATTATAGAATCTTAAATTAGTTATTTACTACTTGTTTAGGATTATTTTTGTGTCTGTATATATGTGCTTTGTGTTATGAATAAAGTTGAGAGAATATTGTCTTGGTTTTTCATATTGTTCAATTTATTGTCTTGGGCATTCGAAATTAAGGTGTGGAGAATAGATCAAAAAAGGAGAATTAGGGTTTGATTCCCACCTCATGGCTTATTTAGAAGGATTTAATCATGAGGGATCCTAGCTGCTGTATCAGGATATCCCCAATGATTCACATGCCAAATGAGAATCGTTATTGCAGCATTCGTCGAAGGAATTTAGAAGCAAGATTTTTAGAAGGAGAATTATCAATTTAGGACCCGAAAGATGATTTATTTGTCAATTCAGGTACTCAAAGATCACCAAGAATCTCGATTTAGGACCTAAAAGTTCGCAAGATTCTCGATTCAGGACCTCTATATTTAACGGTGTTAGTAAGTCATCCAAAGAAAGATGATGTGACCATTATATACTGTGAATAAACGATTGCAATTAAATTGAAGAGATAAAAATTCAAAAAACTTGTGAAAGAAACTATGCACCGTAAAGAAGAGGAGGAGGCAACAACTGCAATTTTATGACTTTGTGTGAGAATTATGGCTGTAATATTTTAAATTTAGTGTTGATTTTTCAATTTAATTTAATTGTGAGGGTGATGTGGATACGTATCGAACATATCATTTTTCGTTGGATGACTTACTAACATCGTTAAGTATGGAGGTCCTGAATTGAGAATCTTGCGATCTTTCGGGTCCTGTATTGACGATCAATCTTTTGGGTTCTGAATCGACAGATAAATCATCTTTCGGGTCCTAAATTGATAATTCTCCTTTTTAGAAAGTTTGTGTTTGACAAAGGGCTAGACGCCCAGCTTGTTTCAGAAACCTCATTGTCTTCAACTACTTGTGTACGAGATCACATGGATCAATGTTGGATTTCATTATCATACAAGTGAACATTTGTGTACCTTTTTGTATCGACATTTGATAGATGTTGAATTTGTTTTGACCCAAGTGTGTCACTTGATGTGTTTTTGGGTCTGAGTGTGTCGCTCAGTTACCTATTTGGGTAGAGCTTCATGCACTTGGGTACTGGTTTGGTTACAGATATGACTTTTATCGTATTCAACTTGGATTCTTTTGGTTTTAGCAAGTGTGAAGGCTGCATGAGTTTGTGTGTAGATTGCTACTAATTCTAAGACCTTGGAGTTGATTCTCTTTGCTGCAAGTTGGACATGATTGAAATTTATTATGGATATGTTTTATTTATGGTATAGGATACATTTAAATATAATAGGATTTATAGAATCTTTAATTAGTTATTTACTACCAAGAACATTTGAGTTCTTTTTTGTATATATGTGCTTTGAGCTATGAATAAATTTGAGGGAGAGAGAATATTTCTTCTACTCATGTTTGGTTTTTCATATCGTTCAGTTTATCGATAACAAAATCGATTAGAAAATTCACATTGAATGATTCATGAACATTTAATTCTTCACTCTGCAGCCTTCTTCTTCCAGAGGTGAAACATCTACTGAAACTGTGACAAAGAAGAGGCCACAGGAAGCTATGTGGTCAGAATATGGGGTAAACAAATCATTATCTTAATCCAATTCATTTTCAGTGAGTAAATTGAGATATTTTGCATCGTTGATCAAAATAAGCTAAATATCAAGTTTAAAGTGCCTTGAGTGCAAGGAAATCGAAGGTACAAGATTTCCTACTTTATCTGTATAAAAAGAATTCAAAATTGAAAAAGGAAGAAAGATATTGATAATTTTCTTTTACATGTGCCCTCATGGATTTTTTTCAGGTGTTTGTTATAAAAAAAAAAAAATCTTTCAAGATCACTTCTACCATAACTCCATCCCCAATGAAGGAAAAAGAGAGAGAGAGAAAAAACCACTTGCAATTACCTTGAGAATTGAAGTTTAGAAATTGTTATACAGAAACTTCGCATTGTTCTCTGTCTACATTAGTTTGTGCATTAGTAATTTATATTATAGTATTCCGTTGGCTATAATAGTCTCTGGAGGGTCTTTGAAATCAACTTACCTTTTTTGTTGTTTTCAATGATTTATATAGGACAATTTGTTCGGAGTTTAATTGGACAGTCGGTCTATCTACGTTCTAAAATTATATCACCATCACTTTGCAGGAGGCAGTTGGACCTGTCTTGACTGCAAACGATCCATTAACGAAGCATTTCAAGTTAGACCCGTATAGAGTTGACCAGAATCAATCAGTTTGTGTGAGTGGCTTATGGTTGCAATTCGTAACAGAGTGCTTTCTTGTTTTATTCGTTCTAAAAATTTCACTCAATTATAGGTAAAAGATAAACCTTTACAATATCGTAGAATGCGGCAATGTTTGAAAGATCAAACACAAATTCATGTGCTTTAAATGCAATCCTTGTACATTCACAGCGATCTTGTACAATCGAGTTTGATGGTGCTTCAAAAGGAAATCCTGGACAAGCAGGGGCTGGAGCTATATTACGATCTGATGATGGAAATTTGGTGAGTAAATTTCTCTTTTAGAGGTTGTATGTATTTTTTTATTTGATCATGAGTTTGACATTGTTTGCATGTTAGGTTTGTAGGCTGCGTGAAGGCTTAGGCATTGCGACCAATAATGTTGCTGAATATCGTGCCTTCATTTTAGGGATGAGATATGCACTTGGAAAAGGTTTTACAAGTGTTCGAGTTCGAGGTGACTCCAAACTTGTTTGCATGCAGGTATATGTTCCTTTTAATAGTGAGCCTTTCTGTTCACAGCAAGGACTGGGGAAAATAGTCGACTGGATCTTTTTTCAAATCTATGCTGTCATAATAACTGCAGTTGCATAAATTGTCAATTCTTTATTCAACGTCTTTTATGTGTGCCATATCCATTTTTTATTTTCTTTTCTTTGCAAATATATTAAGTCATAAGGAGTTGTTAATACATTGGACTCTAGATTGTTTGTTCAACTGACAGTGTGACAGTGCTATGAACTTGGATAATGTTTTCCGTAAATGACGACCTAACTTTGCAGCATGTAATGTTTTGATATACTTTAAGATCTTACGCCCCTATTAGTTACATTTTTTAGCTTGTGGAGAACCAATGATATTGATGGGCCTGAAATATTGTACACTGATTTGTGTAAAACCAAGATATGTCGCTGGAGATTTATGTTTTTGCCATTAGGTATATTTTTGTGCTGAATAATTTCACGTTATATTCTGCTGGTTTTGTTCCTCATTTTATTTCTAATGGAGAATTTTGCAATTTCGTAAATGGTAATAAGTAATAATCATGGCAAGGTGCAAGATTGCCAACTGCCGCCTCTGAGGCCGCACCTTAGTTGAGATCTAGAACTGAGGAACAGGATATGTGGCAAAAAGAAGAGGCATTCGCCTTGCTTGCCAGCGCCAATTTTACTAAAAACAAAGGCTGGATTGTGTAATTAAGGTCTGGGATCAGAAAAACTTGGATATGCTTTTTAAAATAGCCCTAAAAGAGGTGATTCTAACCTGAAATTAAAATTTTAAAAAATCATAAATTGAAGATTAATTGGTGAATCGTGAACACACATTGCAGTTTGGATTGGCAGAAGATGTATATGCTGGAAGATCCATTCTTCTCTATGATGATTCGAGCTAATGGCAGAGTACTAAGAATCGTAATTTGTTATCAGTACATATTTGTGCTGTAGTTTACGATTTGAGACATCTATCATGTGTTCGTACGTTTGTGTTCTCGGGCAGTGGGAAATAGTATGTTCACCTTACTCAAACTAAATTATATGCCAATAAATGCCTTAATGATGTTTATCAAAGTATACTCCTTTTGATTCTATAATGGCATAACTACGATGACTGTTTATTTAATTGTCTGAACCTTCTTTCTTTTGGCTGTTATGTCCCCCTCCTGTCATCTTTCTTGCAACTGATTGTGTATGTTTCGTTCTTAGTCTATTCTTTTCTTTCACACTTTTGTGTTTAAGCTTAGATCAATGTACCTGTGATGGATTCAAACAGTAAAAACTTCCCTGCAATATAGTATCCATCATATTTTTAACTTAGGATAAGCATTATCGATGTGTTTTAGCTCTTTTCTGATCCCATTTCTCAGTTACCTGGTATGTTGTTGAACCTGTCTTTATCTCGATTTTCTGGTCTATGAAAGTTTCACCCCTCCAATCATTCATGCTTTTGATTAATGATTTTTCGGGCAGATTCAAGGATTGTGGAGGGTCAAAAACCAAAACATCTCCGGTTTGTATGATGAAGCCAAGAAATTGAAGGATAAATTTTCGTCATTCCAAATTATTCATGTTTTAAGGGTAAGACTACAATCATCTCGGTTTCTTTGCAAGTCCATTCAACTGCAGGTACCGTTCATATTACTAGTGTTTTTGACATTGACGTGTTATTTCCAATTTGTTGAAGGACTTGAATTCTGAGGCTGATGCTCTGGCTAACTTGGCCGTGGATCTTGGTGGTAATTATCTGCATGACTTGTACTTTTTCTTTTTGTGAAACAAAGCTGCGTTTAAATCAACTAATTTGGTTGTGTATGTGCCGTGCAGCGGGACAGATTCAGGAAGAAATCGATAAATAACCGAAGGAACATTTCGCTACTAACGCCACTGCACAAAAGGATTTTGTGGAGTTCCATGTTTTCTTTACTTTTTCTTCATTGAGATGTTTAAATATATTGGGTGGTAGTGTTGCAATTTTGGACGGTTGATTTGTTGAGGAGGGCTGCTGTAAAGGGGGCGATTGGTTCTTAGTTCTCATGGTAGGTTCCAATTTCTTTACTCGACATGGATGGAAAATCTCCAGTTATGTAATTGTAAAACGGTGATCCAACGTTGTAATTTCAGTCCCTCCACACGCACTCTCTCCAACGCCGTATTGGACATTCATGTATAACATTTGTTAAAAATTAAGATTCGGTGAAATGAGTAAATTGTTGTGGCTAAATTAGGGTTGAGAGTAATTGTTTGTGAGTGCATTTGGATTAAATTTTCCCGACATGGGGTAGTCGAGGCAGTGTGTCAGGGTGAGTAAATTGTATTGTTGGTCCTGTAGAACACGGTCTCGTTTTATTTTGGTTCCATTAATTACACTTTTAGTTTCAAACTTTAAAAAATTTGCAACTTTGGTCCCAAACTTGCAAAAAAAATTGCAATTTTAGTTCCAAACTTGACGGGCCACAATGATGTTCATTAGTGACAAAGAATATACAAGCAAAATGATGGGAAAAGAGACCAAGATTTCTAAAAAAAGACCAAAAGTCAAAATCCATCTACGAATCATAATTCTCTTTCTAATAAATTTATGTTCCATAATCTCTAAACTGAGCAGTTTCATAATAGCTCGATCATCCATGCATAGGTGTTGCGTTGGAAGGATTTTATCGCATGTAGGTCACAACGAGTTTATTATCTCCCTCTTACTAGTCTTATACACTTACCTCGACAAGAATTATCAGATATAAATACTCTTGCTGTTAAAGATACATGTTCGGGAAAAAACTATGTTATTTTATTCATAATGAGCACCATATATTTATACAAGTATAATACAAAATCTACACTAGATATATATAGTAATAGATATATACATATCTTCAACACTCCCCCTCAAGTTGGAACATAGATGTTAATCATGCCCAACTTGTTACAAAGATATTGCACTCGAACACCATTCAGGGCCTTAGTGAAAATATCTCCAAGTTGATCTTATCTCCTCGTATACCCAGTACAAATTAGACCCTTCTGAATCTTCTCACGAACAAAATGACAATCAATCTCAATATGTTTGGTCCGCTCATGGAACACTGGATTAGAAGAAATGTGTATTGGAAGTTGATTATCACACCACAACTTTGTTGGTATTAAGGTCTTCAAATCTACTTCTTTCAAGAACTCTTGTACCCATAATATCTCACATGCAACTTTAGCCATATATCTATATTCAGACTAAACACTTGATCGCGAGACTACATGTTGTTTCTTGCTTGTCAAAGAAACCAAATTACCCTGAAGTAGATCTACGATCTTCTTTGGATCCAGCCCAATCAACATCAGTAAAACACTCAATCCTATAATGACCGTGATTACTGTCCAGGTGCCCCCTTTAAATAACATAAAATCTGCTCCACTGCCTTCCAATGATCAACAATCAGTGATGACATGTTTTGATTCACTACACTCACTGAAAATGCAATATGAGGGCACATCATCCTAAGATAGTTCAGCTTCCCAACCAATCTTCTGTATCTTTTAGGATCATTGAAAAGTTCTCTCTCTTTCATAAGCTTGAAGTTAGAAACCACTGGTATGCTGCATGACTTAACACCTAATTTTCCTGTCTCAGATAGTAAAATCAAACACATATTTCCTTTGAGATAAGAAAATCACTTTCTTGCTCCTCACCAGCTCCACACCTAGAAAATACTTCAACATTCCCAAATCTTTAGTGTTGAACTCAGAATGTAAAAATGATTTGAGAGAAGTAATCCTTGTGGAGTCACTACCGGTAATAACAATGTCATCCACATAAACAACTAAAAAATGATGCCATGTTAGATGGCTTGTAGAAGATAGAGTTATCAGATTTATACATTTTCAGGTTGAACTTTTCAATAGCACAACAAAATGTACCAACCATGCACGAGGACTCTGTTTCAATCCATACAAGGATTTTCGAAGGAAGCAAACCTTCTGAGACTTCCCCTGAGCAACAAAACAAGGTGGTTACTCTATGTAAACTTCCTCTCGAATATCACCATGTAAAAATGCATTTTTATGTCCAATTGGTGGAGAGGCCAATGACGAGTAGCTGCCATTGAAATCAACAAACGAATAGAAGGGACTTTGACAACTGGAAAGAAAGTGTAAAAATAATCAGCACCATGAGTATAACAATAGCCCTAAGCAACAAAATGGGCTTTTAGACGATCAATAGAACCATCAACATTCATCTTCATAGTAAACACCCACTTACACCCAATAGGCTTTTTGTCGTTCGGAAGGTCCACCAAAATCCAAGTATCATTAGCATATAAAGCATTCATCTCCTCAATCATAGCAGCACACCAACCAGGATGAGCCCAAGATTCAGCAACAAATTTAAGAATAGAAATAGATGCAAGAGCAACAACCAAAGCACGAGTTTTGGGTGACAGGTGATTATAGGAGACAAAAGAAGCAATGTCAAAAGTACATGAATGTTTACCTTTATAGAGGGCAATAGGAAGATCATCATCTGCAAAAGGATCTTCAGACGAAGATGCTGGCGCATCAAGATTGGCATCTGGCATCTCTATGACATCATAAATGTGTGGTGGTGACATAATTGAAACAATAGGAGTGGGTGGTGGTGATGTATCTAGGATAATAGCAGGAATAAGGTGGTGGTCGACAAGAATGTGTGGACAATAGGCGGCTTAGAAGGAATAACACCTGGTGGATTAACATATATAAAAAAATCAACATCAACGTCATCACTACCCTTCCTCTTACGAATAGACGCACAAGACACCAAATTAAAAGGCATATGTTTGGAAAAGGCAAGATTAGTAAACACAACATATTTGTCAAGAATGGGAAAATAACACCTATACCCTTTTTGTATCGAGAATACTCAAGAAAAATGCACTGCAAAGATTTAGGATCAAGTTTCGTTAGTTGGGGATGGGCATCCGGAACATAACAAGTACATCAAAAAATCTTGGCTCAATAGGAAACAGGCGCTTTGTAGGAAAGAGAACATGAAATGGAATTTCACCAGAAAGAACGGAAGAGGGTATATATGGTTGATCAAAAAACAGGTTGTAGACACAGCATCTGCACAAAAGTGCTCAGGAACCTGCATTTTCAAACAAAAGGGCTCTAGCAATTTCTAAAAGATTTCTATTCTTTCGCTCAGCAACACCATTTTGAGATGGTGCATCAACATATAATGTTTGATGGAGAATACCATTTTGCATCATGTAATCTCGAAAAGATTGCGATAAATATTCTTTAGCATTATCAATTCGCAAAATTTTCAAAGGGACATTGAACTGAGTACAAATTCCAGCACAAAAGGCAGAAAAATGAATAAATAGAATGGTTTTTCATCAAATATAACCATGTCATACGAGAATAGTCATCCATAAAAGTAACAAAATACCGAAAAGCAGGTTTGAAGGTAACTGGACAAGGTCCCCGAACATCCAAGTGTACTAATTCAAAAGAAGCGTTAGCTCGTCTGTTGGCTCTAGGACTAGAACCGGTACAATGATGTTTAGCAAAATGACACGACTCACAGTCTAAAGGAGATAAGCTAGAAAACTGAGGGCAAAGTTTCTCTAGCATAGCTAAAGAGGGATGACCTAATCGATGGTGTGCATTGATAGGCGCAACAGATCCTATACATGTTGTAGGCTTGGGTAACTTAGTGTTTAGAGTGTAGAGTCCGCCAGATTCATATCCCCTACCAATAATATTTTTCGTCAACAAATCCTGAACCGAACAATAACCAGGAAAAAATAAAACACAACAATTGAGATCTCGTGTAAGCTTACTAACAAAACAAAGTTAAAAGATAATCCAGCAAACTTAGCACAATGACAACTGTAATGAGATGAAAGATAAACAGTTCTTGGTCCATTAACATCGGATTCAGAACCATTAGCCAAAGTAACGGGTGAGGCAAACTTGTCAGAGTGAAATGTGGAAAAGAGACTTGAATTACCAGTCATATGGTCTGTGGCACCGGAATCAATAATCCATTTGGAAAAAGAAGAAACTAGACAAGCATTAGGATTACCTGACTCGATAGCACTAAAAGAATGAAACTTGTATGTTTCTCGAAACTGAAGCAACTGCACGTACTCATCATCAACAAATATAGTAACCAAGTTTCCTGAGGCATTGCTACTAGGGGAAATACATGTAAACGCAGCTTAAATAACTCCAAGTTCAATCCCCAAAAGAAATATCAACGAAACCAAGACAAAATCCAATGAGAATCCAAACAGAAAACTAATGGGGCAAGATACCACACCAGAAAAAAGATAAACTGGTAGGCTGATGACGTTGAGGCGAGTTCATCGCTGGAAGCCAGAGCTTTTCCGACCACGAACGCGCCGGCACGCGCACCTAGCGCTAATTTGTGCAGAAAATTTTGACGGCACGTGTAATACACACGTGCGGATTCCGGTAGCTAGACTTCAAGTGATGGTCAGTCAAATGCCGGCGAACCTCCCTGTGTCGGCGGTGACTAACGGTGGGCAACGAAAATGAAATGGGCAGCGATTTAGTTTTCTGTCTGAAAAACCCTAATCCCCAAATTTTCCTTGAAACCCTAATTTTCAAATTTCCCAAGATAAAACCATGCTCTAATACCAACTTAAAGATACATATTGGAGAAAAAACTATGTTATTTTATTCATAATGAGCACCATATATTTATACAAGTAGAATACCAAATTTACACTAGATATATATATAGTAATAGATATATACATATCTTCAACACTTGCAAAATGTTGTTCTTCGTGTATATGTTATTTGAAGGTTGGTTTATATGAAAAATATGATAGTGCGAAGTTTATTTTCCTTTTTTATTGATTTAATCTCATTTGTTTTTACCAATTTTCGTTTCTTTTGTCCCGTAATATAAGATATGTTTATTCTCCACTTTCCCACAAATTTTAATTGCATTAATTTTTTTTCAACAGTACATTTTCTAGTTCATACATTTGACCTTTTTATTTTTGTGAAATACTTTTGCCATCAATTTTATTTTAAATAAAATATGAAGTATGATTTTCAAATGCAATTTTAGCTTGTGTTTTACATAAATATTTATAGTGAACTATTATTTGCATCTTCACTATAAATAGAGAATAATGACTTATCTCTTCTACTTCGTAATTTTATGAGAAATTATTTATCTTTTAATACATATTAATAGAAAGAGAGAATGACAACGTGCAAGAAAGAAAGAAGAAATTAGTCCAACAAAAAGAGGGAATGAGATTGAACAACAAAAAGAGAATGAGCTTGTGCAAGAGCAAGATGAAGAAAAAGAAACTTGCGAGAGTGAAGATGATGATTTTGTATAGTTTGGACTATGCATATATTTTCAAGTTTGGAACCGAAGTTGCAAATTGTTTAATGTTTGGGACCAAAGTTGCAATTTTTTAAAGTTTGAAACTAAAAGTGCAACTATTGAGACCAAAATAAAACGAGACCGTGTCATACGGGACCGAAAATACAATTTACTCGAGTTGGAGTTTTAATTTATAAATTTCAAATTCTATCGAATATATTCTCTTATTTATATTAATATTTTAAACCCTATTATTTTTTATAAAATTTAATATTTTTCTCTTATTGAGGGTCGATACCACAATTATGTAGTGCAAATTTCTCCATGTTAAAAAAGAAAAAAGTTATTGTAGCTATGGGCTGAGGACAATATAATAAACAAAGGAGTGAGAGGTGATGACAGTAGAATGAGGTTCAAAGGAATCCATAAAAAATAAGAAGTAAGGATAAAAATAAAAATAAAAGAGAAAGAATATTAAAATTCAAAACACATGGTAATTAAAAAAAATTATATTAAAATTTAAAACACAGGGTAATTAAAAAAGATTTTTTTTTATTTGGCATATTTTAATTTGATGACCAAAAATTGTTTTTGTTCTTGGTACACCTTCAAATAGAATTTTATTATAAAATAAAAAGAGATATTATCTAAATTAGTCATTTTGTTATAACATATTTAGAAAATAGCCACTCTTATAAATATATCCAAAAAATAGCTATTTGGACTTTTCAACTCAAAATATCCCAAAAATACCCCTTACCCCGCATGGAAGCACTATTAACCTCATTTCTTTATTTTATTGTTTCCAAATTTTGGTGTAAATACTTGTATTGATTATTTTCCTTTGAAATTCTTTTGAATTATTACCACGTCCATAAATTGTATCAGAGCCTAGGTATTTATTTCATGAAATATTTATATTTATTATTAAAGTTTTATCCTAACGGAGGAGACGCACCAAGAATATAAATACATACAGCTGTATGAGATATGAAGTTCTCAGGAAATCCCTAGAGGATGCCAAGAGAGACATAGAGAAGGCACAACAATTTGTGACCTTATTTGAGAATGCGAGAAATCAGGTCATTATTAATGCCATCATAACAGGCGAATTAGAAGGAGGAGAATCCTATGATAAAAAATCAATATCATGCAGGATCATACTCTTCCAAAGAAACAAGATTGGAGAAGACACTCCGAGGGCTTCTATTCTGGAATCATCAAAGCCATTGGAGTCATCAACGCCCTTAATGGAGCAAAGATGTGCAAGGTTTGAAATACGCAGGATTATCCTGGCGGATATTAAAGAAAGAGAAAGAAGGGCACGAGAAATTGTGTCCCACTATGAAGAAAACATAAGTACAATAATAGTTTATGTTGTAACCACGGAACACCTGGATGAATCTATTCATAGATTCAATCAGGAGTTTGAATACTGGAAAAATCGAGTCCTGTATTGGCAAAACTGTAGAAGAGAACAACAAAACCTCTTGTAGATGTAGCATTGACTCTATCACCATCTACCAAGACAATGATGGAAGGAATGTGTCAAGAGATAATTCCCAAATTCTTTGAGATAGTACCAGATGCATAAAAAATCTCAGGAGATTTAAGGAAAATCCAAAAGGTGGTACAAAACTACGACAATAGCATGCACAAAGTACCATAAGAAGTTAGTGGAATTTCCTCAAAATAAAATGATATTTTAAATATATTGTTGGAAATTCAAGTAAAAATAAAAAAAAGCTTGAACAAAACCAAGCAAGTTCTAGCAGAAGGAAATTGATCGACTTTGGCAAGGTTAATTATCTACCGAAAGCCAAAGAAGAGCCGGAGAAATATTGAGATGATGCTATACTCCAAAAATTACGAGAAATCAATGAATCAATGACCTTGAAAGAATAGGATTGGAGGATCTCCAAGAATTGGCAGAATCTTTTGCCAATATGTAGTTTGTGGACTTGAGAATGAACGACACCAATAACGCATTGGTGCCAAGAAAATCCTCGGGATGTACCACCAATAAATCAGGTGCCTCCCCAGGAACCCCCACGATATCAACCAATTCCACCTGAAGATGTCCAAATGAGGGCTCAGGAGGACTTCTAAGTTGGGGATATACGTCACGGGGAGAGAACAAATATAAACAATCTAACAGGAACTCGGGTAAGAAAACAGATCCCCAAGTTTCGTGACACCCCTCTGGGAAAGACCAGCCTAGATCCCATATATTCTTATAGATTAATGCTCAATATTGATGATGCAAAGTATAAAGATATTGAAACAATAATTGATGACTAGGCCACATCCACGAGAATCGCAAGGGAACATTAGATCTAGAACAAGATGGATTCATCAAGTTACTAGAAATGAATCTCCTAGGAACGGCAAAAATAGTATGGTCTCGCCTACCCCAGATACACAAGGAGGAGATCATAAAGACAATTTTCTACATGGAAGTTGAAACAAGATGACATTACTGTTCAAAATTACATTCTTAGGAGCAGGCTATCTTGGAAACGAAGAGGCAAAACAATAAAATTGTTCTAAAGCCCTCGCAAATTTGAGATTAAACAATATGGAGAAAAGTCAATTGACTTGTTCTTCAAATTGTTTTGTAGCTATCAACGGAATTCAGGAGTTGTAGAGAATGTCTACATCAAAATTTTCTTTACAAAATTTCCAAGTCCATAAAGGGAGATGTTCATCAATGAATATATTCCAGGAAATCCCGACAGTGTTGGCGGGAGGATGTCATTTGTAAAACAAAAGCTAGCTGATTGGTGCAACCAAGTTATTTTACAGAAAAACTACAAAAGGCTGAAGAGCATGAATAAATATTCTCCTCTAGATTGCACTGCCAATGATCTTCCTACAATCATTGGTGGAGAATCATACAGACCACGGAAGAGCAAGAAATATCGGGCTCATCCCTATTCCAGAAAAAGATTCTCGAAAGAAGGATACTAGAAACCCATATCTAGATGGACGAGACGAAAAGCTAGATTTTACAAATTTGGACAAAGAAGCGGACCAGTTAGAAGCAGAAATTTACAGAGTTCTTCACAACGAACTCCTATAAGGAAAGCTTTCAGAAGAGCTCATACTACAACAAATAAAAGTTTTAAAGATTGCAACTACTGGACCTGTGGAGCAAAATGACATATATCAATCAATTGCCCAAAAAAAAAAGGAGTAAAAAGCTTCGATAATGTGCCTGACATTGAGGAAATTATTTACTACCAAGATTTGGTACAAGTGTACCAATTCGAAGATATACCCTCAAATGAGAGTATATATGCAGAAGAAGAGGCTTTAAATGAAGAAGACTCAGATGGAGGATCAACTTCAGAATCAAACGGGAGCTGAGGTAATCCATCAAGAGTGAGAAGATGAGACTGGATAGTTCAGTCAAACTATTATCTCGCAAAACATGATTGATAAAATCATAAATAAGAGCCTTAATATACAAAAGTATCAAGGCTTTTTCAGCAGGACATGTTATTAAAGTTTTACAACGATTTAGCTTGGAACCAGGAAACACTATGTGATCTATAAAATCAACTGATGAGAGATGGAACTCCCAACTAAACTCACAGGGGATCAGGTTGAATTGCAACTGATCCTATGGTGAAGTTCAAGAGACGTGAGCAGGGTTAAAATAGGAGATAACAGAAACAATATATTGGATTCATATTGGTGTTGTCCAGATTATCCTCAAATCAGCACTACCAGTAGGAGTAGATATGCCAATCAATATCGCTATATGCGACAAGCGTATCAAAAATCATAGAGATTTCCTATTGGGAACCATCTCAGTAAACCTCTGTGCTAAACATATTATAGGTGTAATATATCACAGGATATCTTACAACCTAAGAGATAAAGATTTTAGCCGAGCCCTGACGCTGTATCAGGACTTCAAAAGAAAGGATATCAGCGGTGAAGGAAATCGACCATTCTCCTTAACGTATCAGGTATCTTATGTGCTTTCGAATTCTCATCATACATATCTATTTCTGGGAAAGCAATTTATCGAGATACCAAATATATTTGCAAAAGTGGCTCAAGCTATCCATCCAGATAGATCAGAGATGCCACTACCACAAGAAATAAATATCCAGGTGGATGACAAGCCATTACTGATATATGAGCAGAATCTAAAACTGGAACATAAGAGATTATTTTTCCAAGGAGACATAATTATAGGCCAGTCCTGGTCACAATCCTCGGGAAAGAATATAATGCCGGAAGGACCTCGAAAACCAAGGAATGTTAAGCTTAAAATCAAATGTCCTGAAGGATGGAGAGAGGTTCAAACAAAGTTTGATATACGAGATTGGAAAGTAATTGGAAAGTAATTTTCCTTGTGATACTTTGTATTATCTCCAACAACAACAAGTAGGTTGTTATAGAGAAACCATTGAAACTGGGGTGATAACGGTCGAGATCTTCGGGAGAGTAGAAAGAGAAGCAGGAGTCCTAGTATTAGGACTAGATTTTCTAGAGCTATTTAAGCCAAGGAAACAAATGGAGAATGGAATGATGATCACACTAAGTGAAGGACAAGTGTTGATTGAATGATAAGTCCATACTCAATCTACATCTCAATTGGGATGTTATATGTGAAGTATAAAGCCGAATACTTTGCAGATTATATTGATTCAGGGGCAGACCTCTGCACGACAAAACGAGGAGTTTTCCCAAAAGAGATGGAGGAAGCCTTGAACCCAATTGCGAGTCGAGACATCTCAAAAAGAGTTTTATATGTTATCAAAATGAGTAAAATAATCGGAAATTCTAATAGGAGGAGCAGAACAAACACGGTGGTATAAGATAAAGACTCCACTATTTTATTTCCATGATGTAGGAGTAGACATTTTGTTAGGAAACAACTTCATACAAATGTTCAAACATATATACAAGACAATATCAATAACAGACTGATCTTTACAACAGTTTGTGCACACAAAATTATTGTCCAATGTCTGAAAGGGGCATTCAACCGACAAATGCCACTTAACTTTCATAGCAAGCGTGGTGATGAAAGATACCTTTAACACCCAAAAGTGCGAGATCAAAGGAGATTTGGAGAAGCAGTCTTGAGTCCCGAAGAGCATGTATACCTACATGATGTTAATAGAAAGATATCAAGAAGCTATAACAGAATCCTCTGGCATGGTGGGATTGATACCAACTCAAAGCTACTTTAAAGGTAAAGGTTGGTAAGGAGTTTGAATTCGTGAGATATAAACCTATTCTCATGAATATCAAAGACCAGGAAGATATGAGGAAGATCATTAAGGAACATCTTGATCTTGGGCTAATTGAATCGGGGAACTACACAGTAGTCCAGGTTTTGGGGTAAGAAATCATGGTGAAATCAAAAGAGGTAAACCCAGATTAGTCATTAGTTATAAAGGAATTAATGATATTTTTAAGTTTGATAGATATTTTATCTTAAGT
>AYJT01063736.1:0-13359 GCA_001278415.1 Ocimum tenuiflorum | reverse complement strand
AAAAAAAATTGTTAAATGTCTCACGTCAACGGGATATCGAGGCCTACGTTAATTCATAAAGATGAGGGACTGAGGGTATCCATCCTTACAAGTTCGTTTTACAGGGTGAACGTGGAGTCCATAAACCAAGTTTAATAAAAAAGAAGAAAAAGATATAGATGTTGCAACAATTGATTGATAACTATTCCCACCGTCAACGTTGCGTATCACAATTTTTTACCCTATAAATTTTGCGACAACATGCACCGATTCTGGAGGAGTAGATAATCTCGTGATATAAAAGTTATATATTATATCGTCGATTTAATTGGAGATTATAATTATACTGACCTAAGTATAAGATAATTTTATAGATTAATTACATGTTGAAGATTCTTTTTTCTTCTTAATATCCCAGTTCACAGTTGCAGCTGCTTGAGTCAAAAGAAATAAAGATATGATACCAACACCTTAATAGGATTAAATTAAAAAAAAAGAAAAAAAAAGAAGTTGAAAATTTTTTCATTGTTCTCTCTTAGTAAGTACAAGAAACAAGTTAATTATATTTTATAAACAGTATAATTTCCTAATTAGAAATTTTGAATCCGCCACATATCACATATATTTTTAGTATCCATTATTCACTTTATTGCTTTGACGATTGCCAACTGATTTTAAGCATATGTATCTAGTATTTAAAAAATATCCATTCCGTAATAATTCTGCTTAGTCAAATCTTACAAAATAGGAAAAATTCCATTTTATCCTAATAAATAATTTCTTGCTCTCAAATTTAAATACAACTGCAATTTTCTAAAATACCCCGAATTTATAGTTGCATATATATATTTAGCTCTGTACAATCATTCTTAGACAAAAAAAATAAAAGACAACGAAATTAAAGGAAAAGATCGACAACATGTGGCGGTGCCCTATCTTGTTCTAAACTTTTTTACTTTTTTCAATAACACGAGTTGTTTTTATTGCGAGCTCAACCGTACCCTCGTGGTAAAATAAAACACATATGTCTTATCATATACATATTGGATTAGACACGGGTAGAGTTTGAGATAGGAAGATACGGATGTATTCATATAAGAACAATAAATATTATAAAAAATGAGAAAAAAAATTCATCCAATAAATTTTGAAATGACCGTATCCGATTCCTCTATTTTTTTTAATATTTTTAGTTGTATATGATGGCTTTATATTCTGCATAGACAAGTTATTCGACATATGTAAATAAAAATATTACATCCCGGCCATCTGTTTATAAAATTGATAATTCAGATTTATTCTCTATCTCATACTAAGAGTAGAAAAATGATGCTTACTTTAACTTAAATAAATGGAAGTTGCATTTGGATTGATGAATGTGAAAATAGAAATAAATTTAAAATAAAAAGATGGATCACATTTTATTAATATTTGTGAAATGTACTCAAAACTAGCTTTTTTATTTCTTTTGTTTGAATGATTGTCTCTGTAGTCCAATGGAGTTAATATATGGAGGTAGAAAATATTATTCCCTCGAAGTTTTCTATAACTTTAAATTGAGTATTTTTTTAGCCTACCTGTATCTATTTAGACTCTTGAGTTTGCTTGCCGCATTCACAAGTAAAACCCACATATTAGTATATTATATATATGGCTTATATTTTGGTTAAAACAAGTTAAAATGACTTTATATTAACCCTTCAACACTTCAAACATGAATATTATTTTCTTGCAATTGCTTGTTATCTCAAACATTTTATTTATATTGGACAATGAGCTAATAGGAGGAATAATCTCAATCAATCAAATGAAAATCATCGTTAAAACCAAAAAATTATTGAAAAAGTAATATTTTTTTTATTATTTTTACAATGTCTTTTTAATACAGTTAGTGGGCTTCTATGAGTAACCGTTGGTAATCGCTTCCTATGATCCCACGTTCTTCGAGATCAGGGCGTTCTTCTTTGAAGTTGACCCCAAATCGACTTCGAACTCGGATCTGATGGTGACTTTGAGTTTAGTTTCGTTCGAGTTCGATGTTTGAGAGAGCAACCGACTCCTATGAACTTGGCTTCGATTTGGTTTGATCCAGGTGGTTGAATTCTGACTTCGATCACATAATGAACTCGGGCCTTGATTGAGCCTTTGGAGTGCGTTGGTCCTCGAGGCCATGGAATTATTCTCTAAATTTCTTATTGGGTTGTCGGCCATGGTTAGACCTTCAGGATTCGGATGTTTGGGCTGAGTGAATTTTTTACCTCGAAAGGGAATATTAGCTTTTTCTTTGAGGAAAAATGGGCTGTTAACTTTAGATCGAATTGGAATGCTGACATTTAGGATGAGATTTGCATCCTAATAAAAAAAATTATATTTCCTGAATAAACCAATATATTCATCACTAATCTCATTTGAAGCTTAATATTGGTGTTGTGGTCTATAAAATCAAGTGCATACGAACTCAATAATTATTTTTATATGAGGAGGCTTTCGATGAGAGTGCTTAATGATTTAGGAGAGTCTTGGTTTAAAATTGAAAAGGGATATGGGTTTTGGTTTAAAATACAGGATGAATATGAGTTTTGATTGATGGAAATGAACTATTTAGATCCGCCTAAATCATTCAGACGATCTAACATGAGCTTTTGCCTTTTTATATTGCATCATGAGAATAATATAACTGTATCTATATACAGTAAAACCTGTATAAATTAATATTATTGGAACCTTGAAATTTTATTAATTTAAAGAGATATTAATATATTGATAAATTAATAATTTATTAATTAAAAGAAAATTTCTAAATTCATCAAATATAACTTTGATAAAAATATTGTATACAAATAAATTATGCATAATATTTCAATTAATTAAGATTAGTAGATTTATGCATGTGTTATTTAATATATTCATGTATCAAACCATTATTTATATCAAACTAAACTAATTCATATACTTAATAATTCATTGTTTCAATTCAATATTGTGTTTATGAATTCATTAAAACCAATTGAATACATTCATGTATCTATTAAATTCATTGTAATTTATTCAAGTGAAAATGACAAATGTTTATAAGTTCAAATATTTACTAATGATGAAATTGAAGATGATTCAATACCACTGGAACCCGTTATGCGAAAGGAAGTATTGAATGCGACAACAACACTTCGCAACCTTTTGTTGTAGTTGGAGATCTCAACTTCAGAACTTATGGGCACAATTAGAAAAGTTAAAGATGAAATCGAATTAGACTGAATTGAAGAAAAATAAATTACAACAGATTCATAGTTTAGTAAGTTACCACAGTAGTAATTGTAATATTTATAAATTAGTAATTTATAGTTTTGGACCTGTATATTTATAGAAGATTTTTTAAAAAATTATTATATTATCATCTTATCAAATGAGATGATTTTTTACATTGGTCCAAATTGGATCGAAAAATTTTATTATTTAAGAGAATTTATTAACTTAAAAAGTATTAGTTTATCGGGTGCCTTTACGTATATCAAGTTAAAATTATCTGTTTTTATTGTTACCATGTTTATCCATTTTCTGTTCAATTTAGACAACTATTTTATCATAATATTCGTTATATAGGGGCGGAATTTGAATTTTATAGAGTTAATAAAGAGAATTAATTGGAGAAAGTGTTGAAGAGGTTGGAAATTAAGTGTAGATGTTAATTGTGAGCCTCTCATGCCTAGACGTCGGTGACAGAACTCTAAACCGACTTATACCCACTATTTATTTATAAATAGTATTTTAATGCTTTTAAATTGGCAGGAGACAAATAAAAAAAAGCCTCCAATTTTTTTTTTTTCATAAATAATAGATTACGTCATCTAGATAAATTTTCATATCTCGTGTCGACATCGTATTTATTATTTTGAAAATTAAGTTTGGCTACGTTAACTAATATCTTTTCTTTTCTGTTTTTTTTTTTTTGACAAAAACTAATATCCTTTTTTAGATGTAGAAATAAAAGGAGATATACTTGCAAGTTATGACAAGTCATGATTCACTAAAATAAAAGTGGTTTAATTATTATTTAAACAAAAATTAATCATAATATAATCGACACCAATCAATAGCTATCAACAAAGAGCTGAAATAAAATTACAAACCTTAATTATGAAAAAAATCAATCATTAAGTAATAGTTTAACTATTAAAATATAGTTGCAAACTCAATGAACACGTGCGCTTGGGTACAATCCAGACTATTCTCAAGCAGCCAACTTATTTTTTTATTTTTACTAATTAATACAGAGTGTTATATGATAAAAATATTACAATATATGAATATATGGTCTTTAATTGACTTGATAAAGAAGAGGGAGTTTTTATCCTAACATCACAAACAAGCGTTCCAAAATTCAAATAATAAGAGTGAAGGAACGAAAAAAAATATCCAAAATATTCAAATTTACTTTTTATTAGTTTTCAAGTGTATCTCGAAATGTTTTTACTAATTCTCGAGTAAAGTCAACAATATTATGATTTACCTTCCACTGCCAATTATACGTTACAATTTTGGGTATATTATTTTTATTAATAATATAATATTTTCGTTACAAGAAGTTATTACACCATTTATGTGTTTTTTTAATTTAATTTAAATGAAAAATAAGAAAGTATACGACATGGAGAACTGGGTCCATTAATACTACTCTAACTTTTGGGCAACGACTTGGGTTGGGCTTCGATTTATCAAAGGCTTGTGTTAAAACTTCGAATTACTGATTTTTCTTTTTTTTTTTTTAAAAAAATGATCAAATTACTGATGTTTTTCAAATTTGTCCAGCTTTTGTTTTAAATATCTTTTACTGTTTGTAATATTCTTTTAATAAGGAGAGGGAAGGGAGAATACTGGTACGGATTCGCGAAACACGTTCGTTTCATACTCCATATTATATATAAAGTATTTATTATTTTTATATGCAACATTTATTTTTGATTTTAACTTTTTATGCTTTAGTTCAATGTTACAAAATTTATATAATTTTATTAGATCAAAGAGTTATATAATTATTTTTAGAATATAATCATAAAATCATCGAATTTTGACAGTGAATAATTAACAATAATTTTTCGATCTAAATCACATCATGTCCATAAAATGAATTAACTAAAGCAGAAAACATCAAATGCTAAATATAAAATAATAAAAGTATGTGTAATACAAATGTGTAATAAAGGATCCGCGCAGAGAGAATCTAATATCAAGAAACGATATAACGTTTATATTAGTGTAATCCGAATAATTTGGACTGGAAAAATGATTTCACCGGTGATGTAGTAAAATTGTAAACAATTAGGAAGTCATTACATAATCATGATTTTGATAAATAAACAAGAACAACCACTTATTCATCTGCTGAGATTTTTCCAAAATTAAAAGTAAAAAAGAAAAAAAAAAAAAAGAAAACATTAAAGCACGAGAAATTTAGTTATGATGAGAAAATATATATTGTAGATTTTTATTGCATAAAGATTGAAGGGCAGCTTTATAAATAATCTCGAAGGCATCATCGATCCACGACTTCAACTTATTTTGGTCGATGAATCCCTTCTCCACCGTTATTGCAATTCTCAAATTTCCCAAGTAGCTGATCATTGTCATTGATAGGCTCTGCACCCAAAATAATAAATAAAAAAAATTATTTGTCAAAAAATCAAAATTATGCGCATAATTTCAAGCAATTACATTCAATTAATTCATATTTATATGATGGCCGGGTAACATTATTTTGGATGAATAAGCATGTACATTGATTCTAATTTTCACCCTTATAAACCGGGAGAGGATATCTCAACTTCAACGTAGACATGCGTAAAATATATACAATAATATGTGTAACTGCTGTTAGAATTTAGAATTTCGATATAATCTTTTTGAGCAATACAACAGTTAATATTGGAGCAACGAGCACCCATTATTAGACATAACTGGGCTGACTCAGATATCATGTTAGGTTCCAATCCACTCTTATAAGACCGACTAAGATCATATTTATCAGTAACCACTCCAACCACCTGACCATCCAACCAATTTAATATTTAATTAATTTCTCTCTCTTCCACATCATCAATAATCATCCCAACAAACCATAATAGTTTTGTATGATTTATCCATGACCACTCAACCACCCAACCACAATAATATTTTATTTTATTTCTATTATTTTTAATTTAACTTATTTTATTTTATTTAGTTTTATTTTTAATATTACAAATACTATTTGTATGTAAACTAATAAAAATATATAATTATACAATAAAATATATATGTTAATTTAAAAATAAAAATATATAACAGACTCTATTTGTAAAGAATTAAAAATTTATGAATTTTAATATATTTATTTATTAGTTTTAATTATATCATATAAAAGATACATGGATTTTTTTTATTGTATTCCTATAAAAAATTTTAAAAAAACAATAAAAATTCAAAAGTAATTGTAGTGGAGCCCACGGTTGCATTTGGTTAAAGGGGGACCGTGGTCGGTCCCTTCTCTCCTTTTTCGATTTAATTTTTCTTTTTCTTTTAAATTTTTTGATGATGTAGCGGCAACCACAATGCAACCGTGGTCACCATTATTTATGGTCTATTGAGAGGAGTGATACCTCACCTTATAATAATTAAGTTCGAATATCATGGACAATAAAGAAATTTAATAGAAAATTCAAACCACAACGAAAATATTGTTGTACCTGAGGGTTTCCAGCTAGGACAAAATACAATCCTTTTTACAAGGGTGGTTGGCCAGCGCCAAATTCGAAGTCATAATGCTCATGCTGCTTAATGTGTTGTGCATATATCGAGCTTTTGCCTGTTTTATGAAATTCGAATTTCCTTACATATCTAAAATTAAACTAGAAAATTTTAAAATAATCCTGGTGTTCACCAATACTGTTGTTGATGCCCGAAAGATAATTCTCGACACGACATGATTTAGAATAGTTTTGCACAAGGGAGCTACAACTCAAGTTAAAAGTTGAACTTGACATTAATTAGCATAACTAGTTCTTTCGTAGTAGTTACAAGTGACATATTCGTCGCAACAATAATAGATTAGTGTTGATTCTTGTCAGATATGAATCCTTTATAATATCGACATAATAAGAAGACGAGAATTTTGGATTGGATAAGGAATGCTTATGGATAATCCATCAACAAAATTTATAGATAATTATCTTTTATCATATTCTTATCATTTCTAAGTCAACACTATGTTATTCACATGCATAATGATGTTTATCATAGACCAATAATTTTAATGAAAAATATTTAAGTAAATAACATAATTACAATATTGGTAGAGATAACCGCAAAATCATATAATGGATAATATTATAAAATATGTAACTTACATTGTTATCCTTAATTTAGGTATTTTAGAGAAATAGAATGGGAAACAAATATTTTATAAGAATAAGATAGATTATTGGATTCAAGATGTAAAAGAAATTTGTATAATTTTTTGCATTTTTCTCCATATTGAGAGTTAATTGATCGAACTTTTGTCCATGTCAAATCTGACCTAATGACCAATCTTTAAAAATAGGATTCTTAATGGATCGATATGATATATCTTTACAGATTAGAATCTTATCGTATTGGATCATTAACGGATTGTGACGATAATAATGAGATCAACATATTATTGTGTTCGTAGAGTACCATGTGGCCTCTAACCTTGGTAATGAGGCTAAGAAGGAGGCCAGTCAAGTAAACCGTAGCAGAACTCTTGTGCCTCTTGATCATAGCATGAGCTTCATCAACAAAATGGAGCGGGTTTTGAAGCTCTGATTCAGACAATTTAGGTATGGCAACTTGCAAGAACGTGATGCGATTTCCCCATGGAGTGTCGGAATCAGATCTCATCATCTCATCGATCGATTTGTACCCTCTAATAGCTCTAGTGTTCATCACCACTACAACCGTTGATTTTGATTTTTCTGATCCTTCATTTGCTTCTTTCATGTACAATCGAATCCCCAATGTTATTACACCAGTTATCACGTCATTAATAGTCTGCGAATGTCATAAAAAATTCAAACAATTAATTAATGGATATGAGGTCGCATGATTTTAATTACACATGGGAATTAGAAATCTTTTCTTACCACATTGAGCTTGCTCTTGACTTGCTTGAGTTGATCGATCGAAAGAGACGTCGTAGTCGTCATAATCGGCCGGAACTCGACACCTTCCACGCCCGACCGAATCGGTGATTTATCGTCCTTCATCAAGCCGCTCTTGAAGAGGCTCCACCCGAAGTCAAAGGCCGTGTGAACAAGACAGGTAAGGAACCTAGGAACTCGGCGCAAAAAAGTATTACAACGAGGGTTACGAACAACGCTCGATTGACGAGTTGGGAACGACAGAGGAACCGATGGGTCGTCGAGGCGATTGAAGCAAGACAAGAGGGCTCCCATCAAGGAGTAGCCGTCGCCTAATGAGTGGTGAAGCTTGAAGATTACATTTCCAGCTGCATTCCTTGTGGGGAATTTTAGTATGTGAATTTCCCATAAAGGTTGATTTTGTCGGAGCGGTTCAGATGCTAAATTCGACAAATATTCAGTAAAATATTTGTCGTAATAGTCTAGTGACATGTCACTAGGAAAAGTTGGGACATGTATGTGATCTTCGAGCTTGACTTCTACTTTTTTCCATTTTCTTTTTCCCTTTTGGTCCGTAATCTAGTAAGGTTCAAGCATTCAACGGAATGAACTTAATCGAGTAAATATAATTGTGGGTGACTGGGTTGTGTCGGAGAAACATGTTGCAGTCATAAAAGATTTTAGAATATTTTCAATTCAAGATCCGAAATGATTTAGTTCTCGATTCCGAAAGATCTCCAAGACCCAAAAGATCATCATATTCTCAATCCAGAACCTCATATATTGAGATCCTGGATTAAGAATTTGGGCATAGTTCTGATCGTGGATTGAGAATTTAACCTTTTGAGTCCTATATTGAAAATTGAACTAAACCCCCAAACTGTTTATGTCGATGGAGAATAAAATATACGGATGGTAAAACATGTACCATGATCGAGGAGAAACGAGGATTTTTAGGCAAGAAGAGATCTTTGAGTAGGGACATGGTGGTGGAATCATCAATAGGAATTTCTGATTCCAAAACTCCCAAGATTGTGAGTGATAAAGCAGAGCTCTTAAAGTATTGAGCATTTGGGCTCATTGGCTTCAACATTTCTTCATCAATATCCTCCATATCACATGCCTTATTTGGTTTTAATAGCTCCATATATAATTTCTTATCATCATCATCCATATATAGATTCATAATCCTACTGAATTAATTAGGATTCAGTCTCAACCGTTAGTTATACATAATTACATAGCATATTAAAGAATCATATTCAATGCTATGTTCAAACAACATAGGCCTAAATTGACCCTTTTCCAAAAAAACAAACAATAAGGACTGTTTCAAAATAATTGTGCTTTTCACATTATTGAATAGTCATTACATCCCCTTTTGATGTAATGCCTTATTCGGACCGGGTTTGCTGGTGCAGGCCCGGCCCGTTCAGCCACCGCAGGATGGTGACACGTGGCAGGCCCGGTCTAATTATGATGCTATTTATCTGTGTGAAGTATTTTTATTATCAGTTTATTTTATATAAAGTCACTTTTACTAACTGAAAATAGCACAAATTTCAGGAAATTCTTTCATGGTGTTGTGGATGCTCCCTCCACACTCAAATAAGGTTGTGAGCCCACGCGGACCTTATGCAAAACTCAAACGGCTACGTGAGTGTTGTGGCAGTGCATACAACCCTCGACTCTGCAATAGTGGGCAGTGCTCACAACCGTAGAATTCGGATCTGGATTTCTGTGCCACTATAATTTTAATTAAAATTAATTTACATTTTAGGGGCCTTTGTCTTTTTTATTTATTATTATTTTTTTGTGAATCTTCACCAACCAAACGGATTTACACGATTTTCAATGTTCTATTTGACGAGAATTTTGTATCTGCATGAGCAGTTATAAAATATGCCAAAATTTGCGGCGTGTTGTGTAACTTTTGTTAGCCGCCGTTATGCTAAAATGTAAAAACTAAAAACTTATCCACAAGGAAAAAATTGTAGTGAGAAATTGAAAAGAATTATATAGAAACTCAAAAGAAAAAAAAAAGAATTATATATATGGTAGAAAATAACGTATTTACATAGTATAATTTTTCTCAACAGTTTCATAACAATACTTTTTAATATTATTGATATCTACAAAATTCTCTGTGTTCTTCCTTAATCAAATCTCAGTCTTTTACATCTCCGAAACTAGAGTTTGAATTTTTTTTCATATATATAATATTTGTGCAAAAATATTGTGGGAAGTATTCATATTTTTGCGGGGATCATATGTGTTTTAACGTTTTTTAGATGAGAGATGAATCTTTTTAGAAAGTAATTTATAATAAAAATAAATACTAAGACATGAAAGATTAGGGTTTCCATTATCTTGTCCATTTGAAAGGGCCAATTCATGTTGAAATTTCAGAAATTATGGAAATAACAACTCATAATCGCAAGTGTATTATAGAAGAAACTCTCTTCATTGACAATAAAAGCAAACTTATTTAGCCAAATTCTGATCAGGCCAACATGTAAAGTATTTTTATTTTAGAGTGTGTTAGTTTCTTATGATTGTATTGATAATTTTACACGTAGAGCCAGACTCTGGTTATGTTTAGGGTTAAGAGACAGAAACTTAGTACAAAGAATTGATTGTCAGTTCCCATGTTTGATGGCGTTGTTCGATGTCAACGACAAAGAGATGGAAAAATCGATGAAGATTCGAATCAGTAGTTGTTTTGTCATATTTATTTATGTCTTATGTATCGTGAAACTATAATATAATATTACAGTAGCTATTTTGTCGCTAACGATATAACTTTCAGATATAACTCTTATATTGTTGATAACATTAACTACTTCTATGAGATTAAGATAAAATTTCATGTACTCATAATGTAAAAATAAAATGTTAATTTCTATAAGGGTGGTTAGTTGTAGAATATCTTATGACTACTAGCACATATATGCAATATATCTTCTATTTAAGAATAACCTATATTGGAAAGTTTGACACCGAATGAAATTACTTCAAACCGTGCTTCATCTGAAAATTAAAATGATAATGTTAATGAATATATCTGAGAAAATTAAGTAAAGGATAATTAATTATGTGCATCCTATCATAAAAATTAATTACATGATGAGATAATATTTCTCCGAAATTTTGAAAGTATTTTTGGAAAATGTGTATTTAGCACACATACAAAAAGGTCATGCACCGTTATGGATAGCAAACAACGAAATTTATAGCCTTTTTTAAAAATTTATTTTAGGGTTTAATCACCTACAAATACACAAAACTTTATAATTTTCTTCTTTTTAAAAAGATTTTAACATGTTTCAAAATTTTATTTTAATTGCACCTGTTTAGATTTTCACATAAGATTGGAACTGCACTACTTAAACACACGTCGTTTTCCGTTAAGACTTGATAACATTATTTTCCATACAAATTCAACCGGAACTTCAACTTGTAAATTATATTAAAACTCAAAAAACAAGTGCAAAATTATAGTAGTAATTTAAATGAAAATTTTGGAAACACGTCAAAACCCAAAAAAATTGCAAACTTTGAGTATGTTAAAGCGATTTTAATCATTATTTCACTACTTACGCATGTCGTATCTATAACTAAAGGTGCGGATTTTTCATTACATTTTTTTACTTAATTCTATATTACACATCGAGCAATACTGAAAACCCTTAGGATTGTAACACAATCGCTTAGAGGGTGTTTAATTCTTCACACACCACCGGTAAAGAACTAAAATTAATTAACCTTTTATTTTATGCTCCATGTTACGTAGTACTAAAGTTGCATAGTAACATAACATATACCATAGATGGATTTAAAAAAAGAAAGTCCAAATAGGGTAAAAGAATACAATTAATCTACTCAATTTCTTTACACACAATTGTCCAAAAAGGGAGTGCAGAAATTCTTGAGCAATGCTGAAAACCCTCAGCCCTTGGATCGTTCCGATCATCAACGGCTGTCATTACATGCAGCTTCCTACAAATGCAGCTGCAACCTCAATTCTTCTCCATCTAGAGTTCTCAAAAAAATAAATAATAAATAAAGGAGCACAATAAAATACTAAAATCAAACTCAGTCTTTGCAATGGAAGGTGAAGAACTAAACACCCTCTATTCAATTCTCGAAAATGGTTCCAATTTTTGGGTTCAACCATCAACCCCATTAACCTCGGTTGATAGTTTGTTTACTCCTCCAAACGACATCGTTTCTGCCTGTCCGAATTCGGACATTGTCCCGATTCCTCCTCCATCTCTGATCTCCCAAGATCAGACGATGGAGAATCAAGCCCTTAACCCGAATGCAGGCGTCGAGCAAGCGAATTCGGGTAAAGGCAAGAAGAAAGTGAAAGAAACATGGTACAAAGGTCCTTGGACTAGATATGAAGACAGGTACATATTTGTATATATTTATATATATATATGTTCGAATTTTGTTTGTTACATTTTGGTTGGTTTGAATGCATGCAGACAACTTATCAAGTTGGTCGAAACTTTTGATGGGAATTGGTCTGAAGTCGCCAAATACATGCCTGGAAGAATTGGTAAACAATGTCGAGAACGATATCACAATAATCTGCGTCCAAATATCAAGGTTAGTTCACTCTATTTCTTAATGTGTTTGTTTCTAAAGATTAAAAAAAATAAGTGATGACATATTGCTTAATTATGGATAATTTTCTTGATGATTTTAACAACGTTTTGTCATGGATATAGAATTTTATGATTGATTCCGGGAGAATTATCGATCGAGGACACGAAAGATGATTTAGTTGTCAATTCAGTCTCCAAAAGATGAATCGTTTGAAAGTTCAAAAATTCTCAATCCAGGCCGCCTTGATTAATGAAGTTAACAAATCATTCAATTAACACTCTTGAACATTAGTTAACCATGTCATCTAATTTATACGACGATTAGTGGGAATCGACTATTGAAATGTAAATCATTTAAGTATGAAGATCCTGAATTCAAAATTTTAGAATCTTACACATCTTGAATTGAGAATTTCAAGATTTTCCGGGTCCCTAATTAACGATTTATTTTTAGATTACAGATCGATAGCTAAATCATCTTACAAGTTGTAGATGTATCCTTAGCCAAATTTTGATGTTTATTCTTTTTATGAGGTTTTGAATGGTGATGATGCTACTTTTTAGTCAGCTTTTGCCTAGAATTTTTGTAACTATCTAATTCAACATGAATGTTTGATTCCAAAATAGTTACCCAA
>AYJT01063717.1:0-14913 GCA_001278415.1 Ocimum tenuiflorum | reverse complement strand
AAAAAATCATACCAACCGTTATCACTCACATTATTGGTTTTCACTAGAATCTCCTTCATGAGCCGATACTAGAGCAAAAATAATTTTACTTATTTACTTCTTACGTGAGAATATTTATTAATACTTGAGTAAGATGATGGAGTGAGAGATGATTGGTTCTAACATATCTTATTTGAAGAATATTTACACATGAAATATCGTATAAGAATTTTCTGTTGCGCAATTTTAGCATAGCAAATGATGTTGTGGTGCATACAATAGTGTAAAATATTGCATGTGACAATATAAATATTTGCATATAATATGCAAGCATTTGTATTTATGTAACACAACACTTCCTGGCACGTGGAATACAAGAATTTGAATTTGAAAATTGACCAATTGAAATCAATTCCATGAGTCGCAAATTATTTATTTATTTTACTAAAGTATATGTATAGTGGTGATGTTTGAATAGTTTTCTTAATTCACAGCACAACACTATTGCATCATTAGATTACATGATTAAGAAAGGAATCAAATCTAGAGTGGAGAAAGAGGTTCAATTTCTAATATATATTTATATGCCTCTTAAATTAAGTTTATTCATCTGAAATTTTGTGATGTCACAGCCGCATCTATATAGGGGTCAAATAATATTCTTCTAGCTTTTTTATTACAATTATTTAAATTTGTGGATCTTGGATCATCATGAAGACATGATTCTACAAATCACAATCATCATACCCGGTTTTCTGGGCAATTACTTAAATTATACTGTGTCATCATTTTTAAAGCGTGCGTCTTGATGATCATACGACACAATAATAATAATAATAACAATGACAACAATAATAATAATAATATTATTATTATTATTATTATTGTTATGATTAATTATTTACTTATTATTATTATTATTGGCTCGATTTGGAAATTAGTATTCCACATTTTCTTGCAGTTGAGATCCCCTATTCCACACCCGGTATTATATTATTCGTATAATTGGCACGCGTTTTAATTAATGGAAATAAGTCATACCCTTGATAAGAAAAGAGTTTATTATATTATATCCACATTAATTAATACACGTGTTAATCGTTTAGCAGTATAATATATCCGTCGGTGCAGGCTGCACCCCACGCCGCCATCACCTCACTACCGGCACACATGCGCATGCCTCGCACATGCCCGTTGCGTTGTTCTCCGTTTCATTTTTCGCCGTCGATCCGATTTACAATAAAATTAAATTACATCGAATTTGTATTCTATTTTTACATCGGAGTTAAAATTTAACCACAGATTTTCTCGTGGTGCAAAAACCAAAAACCAAAATGATAGAGAAACAATAAAAATCGCATCTTTGACGCAAAAAATAAATCCGAGCCACAGTGAATGAATCCTGCAAACATGCGATCTAAAAGCGAACATAAATAACAAAACATAAGTTATCCGATAGAGCCGAAATCTTAATCTAAGCTCTGATACCAATTGTGGGAATGCAGAAACTGAATTCCAATTCATTTTGCTAAGATTAGATTTCGAATCATAATTTATCATACATCAGTTATTGCTTAAATATGTATCTAAGAAATCATAAATTGCAGCACAAAGGTGTTGCAGAATATACATGCGAATCTGGTGTAAAGATGGTCCACAGATGTTGAAGGTGACTCCAAAATTGGGTTCTTAGTTGTATCCCATGCCTGATCGCGTAGTCCGGTGATGACAGATTAGCGAAATCTCCGACCGAAATCCAGATGTAAGCATCGCCTACTATGATGCTCCTTAAGGTTTCTTTGATTATTTTGATACGTGAATTGTGTTATAATTCTTAATCACAAACCTATGGTGAGTTGGAGCTTGTATTAAATTTAACGATCCCATATTTAAAATATCTGACACTCATTAATTAATTAATTAATTAAACTCTTATTTAATTTTCTTGAGTCACACAATTAATCATTATTATCATACGTGAACTTAATCAACCTGCAGGGTTTTGATACGCTAAACCTTATGAACACCTAAAAAGACTGTCATCATCTTGAAATAGATGTGGTCGCTTAATACGAGTTTACAGCTTAGCATACATGACTTGCTACTGCCCATAGTACAGAGATTATTGAACTAGCGGAAAGCTTTCACCCATAGAAAATCAAAGGACACACAAGACATATATATAATTTAAGACTCAATTAAGCTAGTTCAGTTAAATCACCGAAAACTTAATTCTCTACACAGGTCCGATAAGAGAATACATCTCACCGTGATCCAACCAATACATCGTACGTATCGGTATATCAAATAGCTTAGATTAAGATATTTCTTGAATATACTATAGCCTAAACCGACGACTTGTCCTCAGGTCATCTCAGTTGTGATTACTGTTTATATCTCATATATGATTAGTGATCATACAATCTACTGCAACCTCCCACACGCTACATGATCAACCCTAGTATTTCGAGATAAGTGAACTAGTTGTTAAATGAAATGCATGGAACCGTTGATGTTGTATACAACATAAATAATATTAGCTTTATATATACCAAAATCCAACAATCTCTCACTTATACTAAAGAAAATTTTTAGTATACAAAATGTGTTTTACATGCTCAAATATGTCTATAAATATGGTTATCACTACAAACACATCAGTTCTCCCACTTATACTGAAAGTTTTCTAAGTGGGTAGCATCAACCGCAGACCGAGTCCAAGAACGTGCTTGTCGAAGACCCTCTATGGTAAGCTCTCTATAAATGGATCACCAAGTTCTCCAAAGTCTCGAACTTTCAACTTCCATGTTTCCTTTATGTTTTCTCGTATGATATGGTACTTCATCTCTATGTGCTTAGTGGCCTTGTGCAATCGGAGTTGGCTACTGTTCGCCATTGCACCAGCATTGTCACAATATATTGCAATCACTTTGGGTAACTCCGAAAGAACACTAATATCCATTAGGTAGTTCTTGAGCCAAACCGCCTCCTTCGCGGCCTCACTGACGGCGACATACTCGGCCTCAATGGTGAGTCCGCTGTTGATTCCAAATCAGAGTGATAGTACAAGTTGTGAAAGCGTTAGAAAAGGAGTGAAAATAAGTGTCTGAGTCCGATTTTATCTCAGCTGACTTATGGGCAAGTCAGCTGGGTTTCTTAAAGCTGTTTGTTATCGATTATGATCAATTAGGGTTTCTTCAGTTATACTCCAGCTACTATCGGTAGTTGGGTTTCAAATCAACACTTAAAAAATAAATAACTGAAAGCTGTAAATCAGAGAATATTTATAGAGGTTCTGATCTTAAAAATCCTACATCCTCTCTTCCTTTTTCACGAAGGAAATTCACTATAGATGTCAGTACACAGTGATTTAACACGGTTTACAAATGATCTATCTTCTCCAACAGGAAGCTACTACCATTTTTGATCGCAGGCACTGCAGTCCTTTGAAATTTTACTAAATCCACTCCTAGGCTTTTTAGATTTGTGGGATGAAGGTTTCTGTTCTCTTTAGGAACGTAAGATCGGTTGAGTGAATGTTGTTCTTAGATAGGATTGTCTATGAACTTCTCGGAAAGCTCAGCTAAAAGCTTGGGATCTCTGGAAATGGTCTCGAGTTTAGAGACTTGGAAAGTTGGGATGCTTTAGAAAGAGTAATAAATGGCAGAATAGAATTGCACGAGATTGTAAATGTCTGTAACTTCTTATCCTTGCTTCTACTCCTCATTTATAGGTGAGGGATTTCAATAGTAGCCGTTGTGTGTCAACAGACAAATCTCTCAAAATCGGCGTTTGAAAATGGGGTTGTTGATGTACTTGTAGTAGACTTTGTCACCTCTTTATCCACTGAATATTCGGCTGAAGTTATTATCCGCTGGATAATAACCAGGGACTGACTACCTTTTTACGATACAATTTGGTAGGTCAACTCCGCTGCACGTCCTATCACTTCTGACATTCCTTTTGAATCTCAGTTGCATTAGAGACAACTGGACTTTAAGGTTGACTTAGAACTGACTTGAGTTCTAACAACTTTTTCTCCAAAGTGACAGTTAGCTGGTCTGGTTGTCAGCTTTGGAGTTTTCGTGTCTCTCTCTTTTTTTTCCAATTGTCAGTTCATTATGAACTGTCGGCTATTTTCATCACAACTGGTTGATCAGTTGTGGACTTTATACTCCCAACTGAAGGAGTTAGCTATGGTATCTCACTGCTGTGTCACCACTGTTGTGGTCTCTCAGAATTTGATCTTCTTATCCTTTAGGTCTTGAACTCTTCCAGCTTCAGCTCTCAGCGAACCTAAGCTATTACAAAATTCAAACCTATACATATCAATTCTACACTGATCAGCTATACTAATGGTGTTTGACATCAATCAAAATACAAATATTCCTAACATCCACAACACAATTATGTTTTGCACTCCGCCATGATATGACTCTTCCACCTAAGATAAACACATAGCCGGAAGTCGACTTCTCATCTCGGTCAGCCTGGAAATCCAAATTCGTGTAACCATAGTCACAACTATTACGTTGCATAGATAATAAGCATACTAATCTTACTAACAAGCTAAATGTTGACAAATGAGATTTCATGTTTCACTTTAGGAGTATACGGCTAACTTTCAAGCCTTCTTTGGGGTTCACTTGAACGCATGCGATTGACTCGTCAATCCGCACTCTTTGGATTGGTCCGGGTCAAGATTCTTTCCTTGGCCCGAACATCATAATTTTTTATGATCTAAAAGCATTTCTTGGACCAAAGGAAAAGACAACCGAATACCAATTTTCAACAGTCAAGAACTTAGTTGGTCAAGAATCAAGAACTTAGTCCAAGGATATGGGCACATGCATGAGCATTAGTTACGAGATGCAGTATTGGGCGCATGGAATTAAGGCGCTGGCCTAGCCTTAACCACAGTTAAGTGAACGATGGGACGTGTATGTGGGCCAACCCATACGACTTATAATATGCATAATTATTATTTAATAAAAGTATGAAGTTCCATAATAAAGGCCTTAAATGCATTAATTAGTCAATGTAGGGTTGATCTTAGTTACTAACTCTAGCTTATTATCTGTTCTCACCCACCATTATTTACTATTTCAAGTGACCAGTTTTGAATACTCATTTCTCTCACTAAAATTCGAACTTGAGAAAATAGATATATATAATCAGTTATATGTAATGTGGTTCAATTTGAAGCTATCTGATTCCGGAAAACTTAAATATTTGGCCCTTTGGGATTTTTTTAAAGACCTCTCAAGGTCTTGAATTCCAAAAAAACCCCACGAGTGGAAATAATTCATACAATATGCAAATTACACATGAGATTTCTAATAATCAATATTGAGTCTAACATTCCCTGTAGCGAATTATTCATTTGATCTTGGTCTAACATTTTTGTTAGCAAATTTGCTCGTCACTAGAAGTAATCCTGGTTTAGATCAATTGATAATTATTATGTGATTTTTCAATAAAAGTTCAGCTATCACCAGAAATTACAAAATATATCCTCACTTCTTTCTCATCGCTTAAATGCTCATATTTTCAACAAATATTAAAAAAAAAATTTTAAAAAATCATGAGTTCGAATTTATACAATAACATTGAGGGGATTTTCTATATACTATAAATTATTCAAAAAAAAATGATTATGAACAATATTAAGACGATGCAGTAGATAGAGAAGGGTAGAGACCAGGTGAAGTCCTTACTTTGCAGGAAAAATATTCCCAATATCCTCATGTTTGTTTGTTTGCGTTTCACCCGATCATTCGGACATCGACGGCCGGGGAAATATTCCAACCCCCTTCCACGTAATCACAGCCGTCCATTCTACACCTGCCAACAAATTCTTGGCGGGAAGATCATTGGGTCCCACCATTTCAGCTTGCAATTCACGCCACCACTCTAATTACGTTTCTGCCCTCCCCCTAACTCAAAATGTCATCCTGTTTTTTTTTTTTTCAGTTGATCGGAAGCTTTAGTTGATTAGGATTCTGTCTCATTTTTCTAAGGGTGTAAATGAACAGAGCTACTCGGGATCGATTTGGATTTCGATTAAAAAAAAATTCGTTCGAAACTCGATCGTTTAATAAACGAACCGAGCTCAAGCCTCAAACTGAGCTTGATAATTTTCATGAACCGAGCTCGAGCTTTTAGGTGTTCGGTTCGTCGGACTCGCGAACATGTTATCTAGCTCGAGAACTTGGTGTTCCACATCGACGAAAAACAAAAAATATGCAGTCATGGGTCTCTATAAATGTTGGTGAATTGTGAATATTTATGTTGTCACTCTAGAACACGAGCGATTTTGAGCCAAACGAGCTTGAGTTCTAGCTTAACGAGTCGAGCTCGAGCCTGAAAAAAAAAATTTAAGCGAGTTCGAACCGAACTCAATTTGGTTGAAATGTAATGGTCAAGCTTGAACACCCAACTACTCGGTTCGCCTCGGTTGGATTACACCCACCCCTAACTTTTTCTCCTCTTACTAGAGAATTTCATCTCATTGTCTGATATTACTATGTTATCTTATCCTCCTATCTTTATTAATGACGGTGTTGATTTGCTGAGCCATACATTATTCACCACGTAGTTGTAGGCTCCTCCAACGAAAACAAAGGTTTCCATTATTAAAAATTTTAACCATAAATTGTAGAGTTTAAATTCATGTATTTATAGATTGTTCAATAAATGTGTTTAAATTTGTATGTTTATAGATTGTGCAAAATTTTAAAATAAGATGTACATTATTTAGATAGATGGATTGGGATAAAATTTATTGGCAGTGCAATAAAATTAAGAAATTTTATAATTAAACTCAAATTCATTTATTGTATGTTTGTTCTTTACATGAATTAAATATATTTAGTCAACATATGTATTTATATATAAAGAGTTTTATTATATTTATCATGTATATCGATTTTTTTAAAGACTTATACACTATTGTATTATACAAATTTTATCATCAGTCATATTTTAGTATATTTTTGCTTTATCATAAAATTAAATTAATAAGATTAAAACTCTTTTTTTATTTTTCTTTCAGCTGACCAAAAGATCAAAAACACGACCTTTTTATATATATAATTCAGTGCCTTAAAACGCCACTGCACGCAGTAATTAATGTGACTCAACGCACATTGACACCATTAACAATGGATAATAGAATAATCTAATAGAAGTAGTTGGGATGAAATCATCTCGTGGAAAAAATTCCTAATCCGCTAAACATTTAGATATTTGATCCTATTTTCCGCATTATATTATTTGTGAATTTTTCCATGGTTAATATGTTCAATAAAATTATATATTCTATCACAAATTTCTTGTACATGAGTTTTTTTTTACACAGTAGAATTGTTACATGAGTCCACTTTTTATTCATCACAATTTTTTTGGAAAAATATTAAATTACATTCTAACTCATGCACTACTTTTTTAATATTACAAACAATCCTACATTCCAAATAAACGTTCGAATTGACATAAATTGTTCAAAGGATGACTTGGTACCAAAAAATTAAATTAACATATCATATTTGACATTTAATATCAATTTCGTTTGATCACACAATCAAAGTCCAAAATATGACATCAACTAACTTTCTGATGCTGAAAAAATAAAATTATCCTATATTTGACAATTTTTTTTATAGTTTGCATATTTATCTAAATTTTTGGATAAATTTTACTATTCTTGAAAAAAAATGCATATTTAAAACATAATTAAATATTTACTCTTATTTTTATTACAATATATATACTTTTAAATTTTATCTTTATTAATTAAATTTTTGATTTTGCAGTGGAAAGATGGGTGTAGCAGTGCACATAATGTAGTCAGTAGTGTGAGAGTATATTTGAATTGTCCAGATATAGTGAATATTTATAGTGGCTTATATAGAATGATATCATAAAACTAGACGTAACGTAAGAAAAAGGGGAAGAATGAGCAGGGTGCGTGCATGGGCGTCACGTGACATCTATCCCTCACCACCGACACCTTCACGCCGCAATATATTCTTTTTATTTTAGACCTATTATTTCGGTTATCAAAGTATCTTCTTCACCCCACTCAAAAATATATACTATTTCATCTATTTATTTATCTTCTACTCGTTACACAGTTCTAAAAGATTTTAAGAACAAAATACTCCAACTCCCCAAATCATATGATTGAGTAAAAATTTGTATCAGATCATTTACATAATTTAGATGGATTTAAAATAATCCACTCTAATGATCCTAATATAAAATGAATAGATTAAGTCGTTTAAATCATTTAAACGGTCGAATAGAGTACCTCCTCTATAATTAATTGTTTAAATATTTAGTTCCTCAAATTTTCAACTCATGCTAATTAATTAAAAGCTCATATAATATCCATTGAAGATAAAGGTTAGGCATATTAAATGGACATTTATTACTTTTTGTGATAATTTGTCATTGAAATTATGGATTTAGTGGAGAATTTGAAGTATGATTGTTCTATACATTTTAATTTTATTAGTATTTTTAATTTGATTAGAGAATACATAATAATTAGAGAATACATAACCGATGTGAGATTTTTAGTTAGCACATAATTTATAGCTCATTTCAACTTTTTTTCGTATTCAACTCCTAACCAATATGATATGCAACAGCTAAGCAGCTTTTTTTCAATTTGGAATATAAAATGAATGGACATTGATTAATAATTGTCAAAATAATATTTATTTTTATAGTATTCACAAAATGACATAGTCCAACATATTTTCAAGATAAGATCTTTTGAGGATCGTAAATCACCTTATTATAATTGGAAATTCCTTGTTACAAAAAAGGTGTTTCATAAACGTTATATGGGAAACTTCCGACCAAGTCACAGCTTCAATTAATTTGTTCATTGTATCCTTAAATATTTCCACTATCTTCGGACATTGAACGAAGATAGAAATTATGGATTATTCATAATCTAGTGGGATTAAACTTTATTAAGAAATTCCTTCCGTCCATCAACTTCCACTAAAGTTTAGTAAAAGGGTGCACCGAAGAATTATTGGCGACTATCGCCCTATCTTATAATGAATTACTACTTTTATTATATTCAATATAATTCGTCATATTTAATATATTGGCATCCGTTGATTTATTAAAGATTTTTAACAACTTACTTAAGGGTCACTCAAAAAATAGCAACATGTTTGCTTAACATAGCCTCAAATTATAAAAAAAATAATAGTGTTATTGATAGTAATGTTGTTTAGTTTTGTTTGATGTCAGAAAACCATTTATGATTAAATTAATTTTTGGTCCAGCTGAATATTGTAAAATCATGTAATAGTCTAAAATTATGTAATAGGATAGTCAGTTCAGAAGAAGAATGAAGAACTGAAAAGCTAAAATGTTCAAGACTAAAGAATCAAATTATTGGGAACCAAAACTGAGGTTAAAGACATAGTTTAGATGTCGTAGAACTATCAGTTCCAGGAGGGAACTGGATATCAGAGTTCTAAAGAAATTGCAACTGACATTTTCCAGAGGAAACGGTGACTCGGCCAAGTTCCAGATTTTACTCAAGAAAAGTTGAGATCAACAAAAGGAAGATTCCTCAATTCTAATGAAAAGTCAACTAACCTTCCTCGGACTAACATACTAGGTTATGTCAGCTAATCCTAGTCAGCAATAATCCGACGTTGAAAGGGATAATCCGTTGACATATAATGAAAATTAGAAAAACTACGGACTTCTTTGAAAAGGTCTAAAAAAGTTTCAAACAGATACTTGCAAGTCAGAGATGTGCAAGATATCATAAAAAAGGATTGTTATGGTGATTAAATGTTTTACCATCCCCTAACGGCTAGTTAGAGAGAGAAGCCTATAAATACCAGACCTCAACCATTGATATTAACTACAAGCCTAATGAAACTCCTTCTAACTTGCTAAAGCATTTCTAAGATCTCTGTACATTCACCGTGACTTATCACGAGAAGCTTGCCTTTCCAACTAACTTTACCATCACCAGAATCTGCAATTCTTTGTAGCATCTGAGACCATCCCCAGACCTAGTCTGAGAATCAAATTCTATTAAGAATAATTTGTAGCTTTGCTGATGTAAACTATTGATTATAAAAGCTCTTTAGACTTAGATCTTGTATTAGGTTAGGACAATGTAATAGTTAGGCCAGTTAAGTTCAAAGAATTGAAGACTAAAGACTGAAGAGTCAAAGACCAGAATATCACGTCAAGGATGACCAGAACTGATAAGGAGATCAATTCTAAGGAACCAAGGACTGAAAAATAAACTTTGCCCTTTTGATCCAGAACTGTGATCGAAGATTCCCGATTTCAGGAGGAAACTGAGACAATTTCGAGATTATACAGCTGATGTTTTAGGGGGAAAACTGTTTGAGCTAACTGACCAGCTTTAAGGAAGAAACTGAGAACTGAGTCATTCAAGGAAATAAGACATATTTCAATTACGACACTTCATCAAGCCAACACTCAAGGATCAAGTCAGTCGACCTTATCCAACAAGTGTGATCAGAAAGTAAAAGTGTTAGAAAAGCAGTTCACGAATGTGAGTAACGTATATCTGACACCATCTCAACAGTCAAATCCCAAAGAAGCAACTATAAATACCGTGTGAGATAAAAAGAATACTAAGGGGAGTTTGACACCATAAAGAAGAGACCATGAGGATCAGAGCAAAAGACCAACCCCTCCGAAATCCATAAAAACATACATCGAGCTAAACACTGAAGCGTATTTCGTCAACCTTCATATACATCCTGAGAATCTGAGAACCTTCCCCATCCAACCAACCACTTCTCGTTCATGAAGGAAACTCAAACCCTCAACCCACGGATGACGTGGAACACAGATCAAGAGGAGATTGTTGTTTCGTTCGACGTCGTGCTTGAGTCCTCGAGCTGTGATACCCGATGATTGAGAAGATTGACTTATTATAATCCGTGTTTTAAAAACACCGCGTACCTTAAGTTAAAAGTGATTTCCCTTCTAGTTGATGAAGGAAAAGAGGATGGAGGAGCAATATCTCTGAACCCCTATAAAATTCTTGGGTTAGTTTATACTGCTTTCATGTATTTACATTTCTTTCAATTCTGACGTAAGAATGCATGTTTCAATCGTGTAAGCTGAGCTGACCTAATCAACTCAACTAATTTATATAACTTGTCGATAATCTTACAATTCTCAAACTGCCTTAAAACTAGACAGCTTAGCCCTAGCTTAGTTGGTCCATTTAACTGCAACTGTTTTTAAACTCATCTAGACAATGAAGCTATTTTCTAGAAAGACGTGGAGCAAGCTTCTAGATAAACAAAACTTCGTCCAATATCGTGCCTAAGTTGCTGACGTGGAATTCAACAACTGAGAAGGGTCACTGTAGTGATCGGTGGTAACACATCAAAAGCACCATTTACTAGTAAATATCCCTTCAGTTGAAGGAAGAGATGACATAGGAATATTCTCTTATCCTATATAAAGTATCGTCTTATTTATCTGTTTTCAACTGTGTTTCAAAATTGTCAGCTCAACTAACTCTTATATTCAAACTGAACCTAATCTCAACTAGACAATAATATTTTTAAAAGCCATAACTAACTTAGCTAAGTCAGTTTCAGTTGTGTGCCCTAAAATTTAATTCTGCAATTTATTTTATACTCTGATTTGTGACCAACAGTTATTTAAAATTTACTATTTTACCCTTAATTTGAATTATTGATTAAAGATAAAAAAAAATAAAGGAAGAATTATTAATTTAGGATCCAAAAGATGATTTATCTGTCAGTCGAGGACTCGAAAGATTGATAGTCAATCCAGGACCCCAAAGATTGCAAGATTCTCAATTCAAGATCCAAAAGATCGCAAGATTCTCGATTCAAGACCTCCATACTTAACCATGTTAGTAAGCCATCCAACGAAAGATGTTGTGGTCGTTACATATCCATGTCACCCCCACAATTAAATTAAATTAAAAAATCAACATCAAATTTATAAAATTGCAACCATAATACTTTTATAAATTCATAAAATTGCACCCGCTGCCTCTTCTTTACAGTACGTAGTGTCTTTCACAAGTTTTTTACTTTTGTCTCATCAATTCACTTGCAGCCGTTTCTTCACGATAGATAATGACCACATTATCTTACATTGGATGACTTACTAATACCATTAAGTATGGAGGTTCTGAATCGAAAATCTTGCGACCTTTTGGATCTTGATTTGAATATCTTGCAATCTTTTGGGTCCTGGATCGAGAATCAATCTTTCGGGTCGTGGATTGATAGAAATCATCTTTCGGATCTTAAATTGGTAATTATCCAAAATAAATTCAAAGCCCCAATTAAGATTGTTGCCCCCTCTTCTAAGAAATTAAAAGAGAATTGTATTTGTTGTTCCTTCCGCCTCTTCTTGAGCGACAAGGCCTCGTATTGACATAAACATGTTGGGGAATTCAAGCATTTGGAGAAGAGAAAGAGAGTCAAAGAGAAGAGAAGGCTGTGCAAACACAATCTCACGTAATCGAACTACTACTTCAAGTTAGAGAGAGAGAAGAAAATGCTTCCCTTTGAAGTAGTTTACCAGGTCAGGAAAGAGGACCAAGTGAAACACAAAAAGATATACAAAAATTTAATGAAACAAAATATAGAAGTAGATGGATCTAAAATGTGTTATGCCAGATAGAAAAAATTAATACTTATTATTGAAAATCTTAGAAAATGCAAAATCTTTGCCATTCTTGATTAAGTTCCCCGAAAATAAAAAATTGGCCACAAGTTTGGGGGTGGGTTTTTTTAAAACTAATATTTTTCTATTTGGTGATGGATAAAATTAATATTTCCACTTCATGACGTGGCTTATTTATTTATTTTTAATAATTTGCAAACTATATCCATCCAATGTTGTTCAATTTCGAAGGCTAGATTTAACGGACCGCTTCCTTTCTTACAATTATTTAAAGAAATGTTTTTAATTTTTTGAATAGTAAATTGCATTGCAGAAACATGTTATGTTTGTTTCTGTCTAACCACTAGAATGGTTGACAAAATATTATTAATTGAGTCGAAAATAGGTTCTATTTACTACCAATGACAAACAGTGCCGACACCAAGAAACCTCATGGATTTTGACCCTCACAATTAAGTATTGGAGTGGGATCCAATTTATTATACAATAATAGAAACAAAAAATAAATTTAGAGACAATCTTGTGGGTCTAAGATTATTGTAATAACTGACAACTTACACTAGCTACTTATTCTAAAATCAGATGCTACTGTTATCGGGATTCTGTCATTGAATTGTTAACAAATCTTTTTATTAGACTAGTGATATATACCTGTTTAAAACAAAATAAAACAATCCATTAGATAATTGAACAAAATTTAGTGCAACCGAAAGTTTAACTTTTATTTTATATGTAAATTACCTGCCAATCTAGCAAAGGGATCCTTTAAATATTTTTATACAAATATTTCTCTAAAATTTAATTTCATTGTTAAAAATAACACACTTCTATATACTTAGGAAACTTTTGTGCCTTTGTCCTTGGTAGTAAAATATTAGGTATTTTTAATAGGTTCAAGATAAGTGTAGTTAGCACGCAATTTCTCACCATTGGAGGGCCTATGATGTTTTAGTTAGCAACATGTCTTCTTCTTCGTTTTGTATGTAATATGGCGGCGCTGATCACATTTCGAGTAAATTTACAATCACTCTTTACTATTTTTATCCTAACTAACCATTTTTAAAATATATTATTTACCAAGACTACATAAGTCCCTATTTGTAATTTCTTTTTCTTTGTGTGCCTTGTCACGAGCTTTATATAATTAATAAAATCATATCGGAATATATTATTAGTCCATTATACTAAATGATTGGCAAATCAAAAGAATTATATTCTGGGGTGGAGCCCATAAAAAATTTCGTCACTTTAAATAGTCAAAACTTGGGATCAGTCAATGTCTTCCACTACCTGCACTACATGAAGAGGAAAGTTGTGGTTGAATCGAGTCGAGTCGATTATTTTGAGACTCACGAGCTTAATCAATTTTGAAGGGATTTTAAATAATATAAAAAAATATTCATAAAATTATATTTACTTGAATTCGTTAATTTTTATAAATAAAAAATGTTATCATAAATTTATTATGCTTTATGTGTCAATAACTTTATATTTCAAGATAGTTTACTTTAACAAACTGGCTCATGAGCCCATTAACGTCTACATTAAACCAAAAAAAATATTATAATTTGTACGACAAGAGGTCCATACAATATATATGTGGAGTAGATCACATGAGAAAAATTTACCCTGTAGGAAATAGGAATGAATCTGACCCTTAGAATCAATTAAATTTACAGTTGAGATTTTTTCTTTCTTGAGTGTTTGACACTTGATTGTTTTATAACTAGTGTTTGTTATTTGTCAAGCATAGTGGAAGAATTCTCCTATAAAAAATACGAATGAATCTAAGTTATAGAATCAAAAAGATATACGGGTGAAATCTTTTCTCAATATATGATGTTTGTTTGTGTTTATAAATGATGCTTAATTGTTTGTAATTTGACCGCATTGATGTGAGCTTTTACAAATCGAAGGTGGAGGGAAAAATAAGCCAACGTCTAGCATTCAATCACAATTGGCGCCAATCAAATATTTATTTTTATTTGAAGTAAAAATGTATACTACATATTAAACCATATGAATATGAAGTAATAATATCATGTGACTTCGCTAAAAAAAAAAATGATATCATGTGACTTCGAATTTGATATGGATTTTTTTTTTTGGACAAACTGCTGCACATATAATATTATGTAACAATGTAGAAAAAAATAGCCATTAAAGATTGTAGAAAAACTTTTTTCAACAGAGTTTTCTCGTAATTTTTATTGTGAATTGTCAATTTTACTC
>AYJT01063713.1:0-23509 GCA_001278415.1 Ocimum tenuiflorum | reverse complement strand
GAAAAGCACTCGGCCTCCGCGTTCTCCTCGGAGATTGCAACGTTGGCGCGGATCCGGCATCGGAACATCGTTCGGTTGCTAGGGTGGGCCGCCAATAGGAAAACTAAGCTATTGATGTATGACTACTTGCCTAATGGCACTTTAGGAGGGTTATTACACGACGGGCGTGGCGAACGGGTCGAATGGGAGACCCGATTCAAGATAGCGTTGGGAGTTGCCGAGGGACTAGCTTACTTGCATCATGATTGTGCACCGCCGATCCTCCACCGCGACGTTAAGGCGCATAACATATTATTAGGAGATCGGTATGAGCCTTGTTTAGCTGATTTTGGACTAGCAAGGTTTATAGAGGATGAAAATGCTGCGTCAATTTCAGCACATCCCCAATTTGCTGGCTCATATGGTTACTTCCCTCCAGGTAACTATTTGTCTTCAAACAATTTTATTTCCATAAAGTTTATTGCATAGTTTCTTGTTTCTTTCCCCCACATGTTTTGGAATTTTTCTGTTTAAAAATTATACCAAATAGGCAAATATGATGTGTGCTCCACTCCACAGCGTTTCCCCACTACTTTAGCTACTTTAGTAAAAACAAAGAATTGTATAGTTGGATGATGTTGCTTCTTGGGGGGGGGTTAATTGGATATGCATGTGAGATCATGCGATTGATTTGCCCACAAATTTGTTCTCTGCAATTTTTGTACTAATTTCTACTTCTTTTTCTTGAATATATAGAGTATGCCTCAATGGTAAAGATCACGGAGAAGAACGATGTCTACAGCTACGGCGTCGTGTTGCTAGAAATCATAACTGGAAAGAAGCCGGTCGACCCATCGTTCCCCGATGGGCAACACGTGGTCCAATGGGTGCGTGATCACTTAAAGAGCAAAAGGGACCCCGTAGACATAATCGATCACAAACTACAAGGTCTACCCGACACACAAATTCAAGAAATGCTTCAAGCCCTTGGAATAGCCCTTCTCTGCACTAGCAACCGGCCCGATGACCGGCCCGTGATGAAAGACGTGGTGGCCCTACTGAAGGAGATCAAGCACGAGCCGGTGGCCGGAGCCGATCAAATTCAAAAGCCACAAAGTAAACCACTGAAAGGGTCCGAAAACCCCTCGTACTCGTCCTCATCCGTGACCCCAGCTCAGCTTTTGCTTATGCAGGGATCATCTAATTGCTCCCTTAATTACTCCTCTTCCTCCACAAGCTACAAAGAGCATCAATGATTTTATTTTTATTTCATTTTTTTTTTCCAATTTTTGGTAGGAATAGGACAGTTAGTAGATGTCAATGTAAAGAGGTAGGAACATTGTTTGATGATATATCTAGGTTCTCTTATAAAACCAAAGTCATCAATTTGTTACACTATTTGGAGCAATTCTTGTACTAAACCAGATTGTATGATTTCTTGCAACATGAAATGGTTTGTAATAAGAATTGTCTGGTGAAATGAAAGATGTAACCTTGTTAGGTTGCCTTGTGGGGAAGTCATTTTCAATCATTTCAAGGCTAGAGAAGCATATATAGAGGATGTCTTGATGGGGCAGGCATATGCCTTGTTTTTCGTCCCTACATGAATTTGTATTTTGTTTCCAATTATTTTAGGGGTGTGGTTAGCGACTTGATTGCAATCGATATTAGTGAAGCACGATCTAATGCAATATGAGGAGGTTTTTCGTTGGACCATCTAAATAATTTAGTCGAGTTTAGATTAGGATCTAAGACAAATATAGCTTTGGATTTAGGATCCAAGATTGTGTATGAATTTGGGCCGGTGGAAATGACATAATTTAGATCTGGTAAATGCAATTTTGTTGTGTCATGAACCAATAAGGTTTATCACTGATTCCATGATCTCAATGCATCTGAGATGTCTGCTGACACAACTGTCCCAGCATGATATCTTTTTTGATAGAATTAGAACAAACCAAGTATCAAGAAATTATCAATTTTATTATCAACTGTGGCAAAAAGAGGTACAAAAATATTTTAATATTAAACGACTAGTCACTTTGTGGAAATCAGTTGATATTTCCAGAATTGCATTTCACTTCCCATTCTTTACCAATTTTAGCAAAAATAAATCAGCATCTATAGATTTCCATTTTAATTTGTAAGGGTGCTTAAAAATTTTAAGCTAAAATATGATTTTTAGCCACTTTATAAAGTGAAAATATGAAAAATAACAATAAAAAAACTTGAATATATTAAAAGGTAGGGATTAAACTAAATTTATACATTAAAAAAATACAGTTATATAAGCATTTAGATATATTTTTTTTTTGTGTGTGTGTCTATATATATATATATATATATAAACGAGCGAACATTAAGAATTAACAATATCATCATCCCATAACGAAAATATGCTCATTTAAGCAAATATTTACAGCAGTACGATCTCGAGAGCGCGTTAGAAAAATCTTCTCCGTATCATAGGCTCCCCAAATTAAAGCCCCCACCTCAACTCCCAATACTTTTTGTGCCATAAGTGTGAAAGGGATGAGCTCAAAAAGGACCCCCACCATGTGACATGGATACAAACAACATACCACACCAAAGTTGATGATGCAAAAATTGACAGTTTGGCCTATGGTCACATCCTTTATTGACAAGCAAAACTTATGTCTTATTATGTAGCATTACATATGTCATTTCTTTCCAATAACTTGATTTTACATCTCTACAAGCATACATGACAACCATGCTGTTGTAGATGGACAAATTGGGGGTCATGATGAGGTGGTAATAGCAAGTTGTCATCTACTTTTTCCAATCAACTTTCTCAAATCCACAAATATTTTTGAAGATAATATTTTGGGACCCCTTTTAAGGGACTTGGAAGTCTTGAGCATATAACCAAAGCTCCATTTTGTTCACTCAAATTGGTAAAATTATCACGCCCTATCTATGCCGGGCTAGTCGCACACTTGATAAGTTCATTTGAATTTTTTATTGCGAAATGATGCCATTCTATATTTTAATTTATTTCACGCGTACATATCAAGTGTATTTTAGTTGATGCAAATGAATTCGAGGTGAGGATCGTTATGATCTTAACTCTGAATTAAATAACCCCATCATTATGTGAGGAAACTGCTAGTGGGGTGTAGGGTGATTAATGGCTATGTTTCTCCCTTTTGGGAAGAACAGAGCTTCATCATTGTTGTACAAAAGGGGGCCAGGAAAATTGAATCCTTAAATAAACATAATCTAGCTTGCATGAAGGGTACTTTAGTCATTTCACTTCAGCATTATTTTACTTATCAAGATGAATTTGTTATCTTGCAGGGAAGAAGTAAAGATTTGCCAATATACATTAATAATAATAATATTATTATTATTATTATTATTATTATAACTAGGTAGTAGTAGTAGGAAACACCAATTTTGGATGTGAAAAAAAAGAATAATAAACCAAAAGGACGGTAAGCTCATGAATAATAAATTGAATAAAAAAGTAAGAAACTAGAGACGAGCCAAATAAAATGGGATAGTATTACTTACTGAAACAAGTGAGAAATAAGATTTAGAAGAGACGATAAGAATGAAGTGCTTAAATTTAGTAATTAAAAAAAAAAAAACTCTTAAAGCCTTCTAACTTTCACGAATCTTTTTCTTTCAATATTTATTCTGTTAATTTGGATATGCATGATATAAATTCCAGAAACCTATTATAAGCACCATAATATAAAAGGTTACTCTGTTATTCGACCACAATATTTTAGGATGTTTTTCTTCTCATTATCTGGAAAATGGTGGAAAACATAATAAATAATGGCTAGTGTACGTAAAAAGACTTCTATAATCTTAACGAACATGAATAATGGCTAGTGTACGTAAAAAGACTTTTATAATGTTAACGAACATGATCATTAGATAAGTTGTTCACGAGTCTCATCATCTCGAAATATAGTAGTAAGCAATAGCGGAAACAAGGGGAGCTTTAGTGTGGGCTCCAGTAACCCCCCCTCCCCACACACACACCATACAAAAATAATTTTTTTAAAACAATTTAGGAGGAAAATAAATAAGTTTTAGTTTTTAGTTTTTAATTTTATTATTTGTATTCATATTTTGTAATTAAATATTCACATTTTTTTAATCAAGTATACAAAATTTAACACTTGTATTTGTTGTGAATTTATATTAAGTTAATATTAGAAGTGGCTTATAAATTGCAAACGTAAATTTAAATTTTTTTTTTTATAAATGATTCTTTTTGCAAATTTTGATATTTTGTACTTATATTAATTCTTTTGAATATTTTTATATATATGAGAATTATTTAAAAAGACCTTGTAGAGATTGACTGGATGAATCTTCTTTTCCGAATAACTTTTTGTTGCTATATTTTATTTTAATTAAATTGATATTAATATATTAAAAAAATTATTTGTATTACTATTATGATTTTTTTATTGCGTGGAATTTTTCTGAGTGAAATGTAACGAAATTCCCCCTAAAAAATTTTTCTGGTTTCGCCACTGATGGTAAGTACCTTTTCCATAACCTTAAGGCAAGAGTTTAAATTTGCGTGGAATATCAGGGTAAAAGTTATTTAATATTGTACTTAAATTAAAAAAAATATTTGACTGTAGAGAATATAGTATCTCGTTATTTCATGGCGGCCTGACTAAGCAATTAATTCATCTAAAGACAGGCCATTGATCTTCAAACTCGTCCCTACATAAATTAAATGAACGTCCAAAAATATTTTTGACATTTTTTCTACATGACAGACATATGGACAGATGAACTAAAAAACATTTACATGCCACATTTCTATCTCTGCAATATTATAAAAAGAATCAAAGCTCATGGTACAACCCCAGTTATATATGCAAATCAGTCCCTTGCCATTACATGGACCCCTACATCTAATTTTGCAGTTAAGTGATAAATTCTAACACAAAATAGGTTGATTTTTTGAAGAGTCAGTAAAGATTAATCTGACAGACGCCCAGCTTGGATAGTCGGGGGATGTATGTGGGACCGGCGGGGTTGGCCGACCCCATGATCGATCAAAAATTTTCTTAATAGCGGTATTAGATCGAAGTATGTGAGAGTTGCAGAGATAATTCTATTATTTGCGAATGATGTTATGTGAATCGATCAGTTCTTTGAGTATCATTTGATTTTATCTCTAATAAATGCACTTTTAGTCCCAATCAAGGGCATAAATGTGTTTGTGTCGACGGGATCGATTGCCCCCGCGACGAGTTGAAATTTTTTCTTAATATAGTATTTGGTCGGGAGATCTAGCAACAACTAACTAATGAATTGAGCCCCCGCGATCAATAGAAAAATTTTCAAGTTGAATTATTTGACCATAAGTTCCACGACTTTTAAATCTCTGCCATCGTTGCTGGTCTCAATCTTTCATATCCGTAACGAAAGAGTCTTATTAGTCTCAAAAAAATGTTTTCTATTTCAAATTTACCCTTGAATTTAAAGGAGATAAATGACTTGGGAAATGGGATGAAAGAAAGCTTTTAGTTCTTCCCACATCCGCATTTTATTTTTATTGCAAAGGGGTTTATAATTATATTACAATATAATTATTAATAACTACAGGGAGATATGATGATTTTTTTCCCAAAAGGGACACTTTTGTTTTCATGCTTAATGAAAAAGAGTGGTACTTTCAAATTTATGTATTAGCTAATTACATTTTTAACACGTGCGACTTTATTATAAAATGTAAGTCAAGATAACCGTTATTATTATAAAAGCATCGGTGAACAATTTTAAAATAAAACAAGAACTTCATTACAAAAACCAGAAAAGAAAAAGAGTCAAATCCTCATGATAAATTAAATATATTTTCAATTAAATATCAACTTGTCAAATTTTCAAATATATGATAAATTAAATATATTTTCAATTAAATATTAACTTGTCAAATTTTCAAATATATGATAAAGAATTTCGTAGTCTCGCTAAACTGGTGATATAGAAGTCCAACACGACTTCCCTCAGTTGGTTTGGGTGGCATAGCCCGTTGCGTAAGTCCCACCCTTTTTTATCCATTTTTTCACTCTTCAGGGAGCCAAAGCTTGATTTTATTAAACTAATAAAAAAATGTTCGTGCTAGACGCTTACCTTTTTTTGGCTGAGTTGTATCTTGCTGGGTGGGATCGATAGAAAGAAAGGATGGGTGGTGCATGGTACTTGTCGATCCTGTCTTCGAGGAACAGTTGAACGAGCAATTTATGAGCTTTTTATCATCGAAAAAAATAATTCGACATAATTGAACAAAATCCATATAATTTGTATATAATTGAAAATTCAAATAATTTGTAAGGTAGTTGAAATTTTCGAATAAATTTGGAGAAAAAATCACATTTGTTCAATGGAAGCGTACACTTCACATAATTTTGTGTATTATTTCATTTTTACAAGAAAAAGAGAGAAAATAAAGAGGCCAAAAAAAAAAAGGTGAAAAGATGAGCATAACTGAAAGTGGGCTGGGCTGAAATACAAAACAGCCCAATAATCATGCTCCGGTCATCTTCTTCCCGCTGCTTTTTCTTCCAATTTCATTTTCCAAGTATTTTTCGCGGCAATTTTCTCTCTCTCTCTCACTCAGCTGTGCGTGTTTGAGAGAGAGAGAGCGAGGTGCAGGGAGGTGATGAACTCGAGAGAGAGAGCTCTGTTTTCCGCCGCAGCAGTTTTAGGTGCGGTGACTTCCGCCGTCGCCTTCAGCCTCTTCTTCAGCTTCAGAGAGCCTAAGAAGCGTTGCTCTCAAAACGGTGTCGCAGAGAAGAAACCCTCCCGTCAGAACCCCTTTGATACCTCAAAACGAAAAGGGTCAGTGGGTTTTTGCATCTCTATGTGATTCTTTATCCAAGTTGCAAAATATGACTAATTCTTGAAGTGAAAAGGAAATGCGTAGATAGTGGGAGAATCTTATTTTCATGAATTTCTGTACATGATTCGATGTTATTAGGGTCGAATTTGGTATGTTGCTTGTTAAAGCAATCGCTTTGAATTCCCTTTTCAGGATAAGTAGTGATTTTGATGGGGAGTTTTATGATTGTCATTTGGAAAGCTTATTTGGAGCATTAACTGTGAAATCCCTATCAAAGTACTAAAAGTATTTGTTTGTGAATTGTGAAAATGTTCTATCTTTTTCTTGTTTCCTAGCTGCTCTAACACAGAGGCTATTGTACATATGATTAGGGAATATATTATTTTCTATCCATTTGCAGGTATTTGTCATGGGATGACTATTTTATGGCAATTGCATTTCTATCAGCTGAAAGATCCAAGGATCCAAATAGACAGGTTTAGTACACTAATTTTGTTGGAGATTCTATATTAGTATCGAAAGCACTGTATACGATTCTAGCATAGAGTTCCCCATATATTGATATATCTGGAAGTTTTCATTTATTTCTTACTTGTTCTATATAATAATAAGTTTTCTGAATGTGTTTTTACAAGTGCATCCAACTAATTTCTTCTTTCTTTTAGGTTGGTGCTTGTTTGGTAAGTGAGAAGGGAATTATTCTTGGTAAGGGTGCTTGATCTGTTTGAGTTTTTTGTTAGGGTTGTTTTGGGCTCTTGAATAGCTTGACTTAGGGGTGTGGAAAACCCGATCCAACACCCGAAAAACCGACCGAACCAATGAATTTTGGACGGTTCGGGGATCAGGTGTGTGATACCAACCGAATAACAATTCGGGTTGGGTGATGGTTATATGTCAAGAAATCCGCAAAACCGACCGACCGTCCGAATAGTCTTAAACTGAAGATATAACTTTAGATATACATAATATATCCTTATACGGATAATCCCTATATCTTTGATTCCTTAAATATCTTAAGTGATTATAGTAAATAGTAATTACCTAATATTTTTATTTTAGCGGGGGTTAACACAACTTATGTTCCAAGATTTATTTTATAGTTTAATGTTGATTGGTTTTGGTTTTATGAACACTTGAATTGTTTTTTTATATTGGATTGCATTTTGTAGTTTTGAGTTGAATAGTTGATTGGTTTTAGATTTTGCAGTTTATGGATGGTTCACTTACTTTAAATAGCATTTTGGTTTTGGATTTTACTTGGTAATGTTGGTGTTGATTTGCTTTAGTTTTTCGACTAAATATTGCATTTTGGTTATATTAAATATTATGTCTGCAATTTGGTTTTTTGGTTAACTGACCGAACCTGAACCAAATTTTCGGTTTGGTTTTCGTTCGGTGCTAATATAAATCGGTTTGGGTTTCGGTCGGTGGAGAAATAAAATTCGATTAATTTGGTTATAGGAATTTTGGTCGGTTTTCCCCTGAACCGATCGAATGCACACCCCTAGCTTGACTTTCTTTCATGCTATTTCATGTTTTTCTTTCAACATGGCAACTAGACTATCTTGTGCTCATGTTATTTTGCCCTTCTGAGATATGGTCATATCCTCTTTTTCCAGTGTGTTGTTGTAGCAAGGTTTGCTTGAGCAATATCTTCTGTTCATGATAATTTTCATACAAAATCATGAATTGTTTCCTGATGCTTTGCTTTCTCAAGGTATCGGCTACAATGGCTTCCCTCGTGGTTGCTCGGATGACAAGCTACCATGGTCTAAGGTTAGTAGTTCTATATATATTGTGTAATGGAGAATTAAGTTTCTTATTCTTTTTCTTGCTCCTACTCTGTTTCAGAAATCCAAGAATGGGGATCCCCTTGAGACAAAATACCCGTAAGTACTATAAAATCATAACCATTAGCAAATAGATCTTCTATTACTATTTGCTCATGTTTTCTTGCAGTTATGTATGCCATGCTGAAGTCAATGCTATCTTGAACACAAATCATGCATCTGCTGCAGGACAAGTCAGTATTAGCCTTGTTTTATTCGTTGCTTTGCCAATTTCTTTCCAAGTTCAGGTTTATCATTTCTAACAGTATGTGTACATGATTTACCACTGCAGAGGCTCTATGTGACCATGTTTCCTTGCAATGAATGTGCAAAGATTATTATTCAGGTGTTTTAAAGCTTATATATCTCAATCAGTAGCTGTAGTTGAAGATATACTATAATTATATGTAAATGGTTAGAAATGTGGTGAAAATTGCATCTGAGCATTTATATGCTTGAAGTTGGCTTGTGATGAATTATGCATATGCAAGAATACTTCTGAACTGAATGCAATATCTTCTCAAAAGAGAAATTTACAGAATATCTGTCAACATATACAGAATCTGTATTAATCATGACATTTTTAGATGTTAGAATCCGCATTCTTCATAATATTAAACTTTCATTTCCCATTTTTGCCACACATTAGTCTGTTTTGTGGTGTATATTTCTGGTTCTCTCTTTGCTGGGAATTGATGGTTTTTGGTTTTCAGTCAGGTGTTTCAGAAGTTATCTACTACGTCGAAAAGCGATTGGATAACCAAGATTCTGCTTACATTGCTTCTCACAAACTTCTGTCCATGGCAGGCATTAAAGTAAGCAGAAAATAGTTTCCATTAAAATGCTTTCTTTCTGCTATCACATTCAGATTGTCATCAAGAACTTTCAAGAGGAATTATTCTCCATTGCATGCACCCTTCACACTCTATCTCTTAATAATCTTCTTGTTAAAATAGCTTTAAAGTTTAAACCTAGTTGTGTGCTGCCATTTGTTACAAGGTAAGGAGACATCAGCCTCAAATGGATCAGATCTCGATCAAATTCAACGACTTTTAGGAGCATCACCGTGCCTTGTTGATTGGTCTCATGGCTTCGTTGGTGGAGTGTCGAAGTTTAGTTGTTGTGATATTGAGGTTTCATGCTTAGATCGATCCTCTGTTGTACGAATCAATGTGTTTGTGGCAATGACGGGCGTAGAAACATTTTTTAGCGGGGTTGCTGTATTTATGAGTCATATCTATTTTTCTTTTGTTATGTTCTCGTTGATAGATAACAGTTAGGGGTATTCATGGTTTGGCCGAAACCGTTAAAACCGTCCAAGCCAAATTAATTTAGTCAGTTTGAAAGAAAAATTGTGGCTGGCCAGTTTGGAAAATTACAAATCAGATAATATTGATTTGATCGACAGTTTGGATTATGAAACTAGCCATTTCGGTCGGATTAGCCGTATTTTGCAATACTATTAAAACTGCTATTGTATGTTTTTTTTCCAATAATGTGTACACTATCAACTAAAAAAAATACTAATATGTGCACTATATCTTATATTGAACTTTAATTGATTAGTATGGTTTTTAAGTTAGTGCTTTGAATTGGTTAGTATGATTATTTCTTTAACTGTTAAAGTTGGTGATGTTTGTGTTAATATTCATCGAGATGAATATACTTTGTGTTTGTAAAATAATATTTAAATTGTTAAAACTGGTCGCACCAAACTGTTTTAATATGGTTTGGTTGGTTCGGTTTGGGAGAGTAATTTGGAAAAAATTTCAAATCGTATTTATTGGTTTGATCGATATTTTACCTATCAAATCGATCAAACCGGCCGACAAACATCCCTAATAACAGTTGTATGATTTCCAACTACTTTTTATATATACTATTTCAATTTATTGACTCATTGTTTTCTCCCTCGAGCCCTTCTAATTAGTGAGGGCTCAAGACAGAGTTCGATGGAGATGAGCCTTTGGGCTGCTCTTATTTTTAAATCAAATCATGCAAACCAAATATAAAGTAAAGCTCTTTGCATATCAATTATTTTTTTATTCTTATCGATTATAGTTTATTACTTATTTGTTGTGAACTCTTGCTTATTTGAGCTTGATGTTGAATAATTGCTTGCTCACGTTTATAATAATCATAGTAATGTGTACAATAAAATAAAAACAAATCTTCGTGTGTCTTATATCATTATTAATCAACTACTAATAGTACCATGATATGATCAAAAAATTATCATTTTAATACCTAAATAATATGTGTGGCGATTCATGAAACACTATCACAATTTCATTAACATAGAAAGCTGGGGTAGACAACATAAGACATTGTTGTTATTTAATTTTTTTGCAACATGTTACGGAATATCATCGGTATGTATAAGATATACATGATAATTAAATCGCAAAATTTGTATATATATGATAATAAACTTTTTTACATGCATTGTCGGACATTCTCTTGTATGAGTTTGCCTAAGATTTTTAGTATGTATTATTATTTATATCATGTTTATCTCGAACTATTATATTATTAAAAAATATCAATCCATTGTCGTAAACATATTAAAATTCTCCATTGAATTGTGATTTCAAATATATCATTTCGTATTGAAAGTTGGATATTAGTTTAGCTGTGTAGTAATGAATTTATTTTCCAAATATTATTTGGACAGTTTTCCACATATTGCGAAATATTAAGAAATAAAAGCAAAGCAACTTCATATAAAAGTTCCAATTATTTTAAAACGAATATTTGGCCAGATAATAAAATATGCCAACACAACTATATTCAATTAATGGAAATTATTCAATTCTATCCCGGAGTATAGTCAATTATGCAATTATATCCTAAACTATATTCGTTATGCAATTATATCCCGAAATTTAATTTATTAGGTAATTATATCCTCATTAGTTGATATTGTAAAAAATGTGCTTATGGGGCCGTCAATCCTCATGTTTTCAGTGACGGACCATAAATTGTGTTGCAATGAAGCAAAATAACGTCATCTTTTATTATTTAGAAACTTTTCAGGGTCAAAATTTACTTTTTCTGATTACCACTATTAAACGACGGAGTGTCTAAATAATAAAATATGACATTGTTTTGCTTTGTTGCAATACAATTTTTGGTTGCATTACGAAAATATGAAGATCAACAACCACATAGACGCATCTTTTTACGATTTCAACTAACAAGGATAGAATCTAATAAATGAAATTTCAGAATATAATATTACATAATAAAAATAATTTAGGATATAATTACATAATTGCATATACTTTAAAATATAATTGCATTTTTTCCCTTGAATTAATTTGATAAAATAGCAGCAGGCTCTGAGTATTAATTTCTTTTCGAATTCTCTCCCCCATTTCATCTCTCAACCCTAAGATCATTAATATACGCCGCCGCCGTCTCCGTCATCTATCTTACGTGTTCCAGAAGCATTTGCATTCGCTCAAATTTTGTCTCTACCGGTACTTCGCGTCCAGCTGTCTTCGCTTCCCCCATCGGTTATTGCTTTTTAATCTTCAATATTTGAGTTATCTATTGATTATTTGTTGAAGTTAGTGTAAAGTTTGACATTTTGATCGAGATTTGGAAATCCAAGCCTGGATTTAGGGTTTCAATTTTTGGTACCCTAGTTCTCGAGCACCGTGGAGAATAGTGCACGGGCAAGAAAATTCACGTATGATGTTCGCTACAGATTTTCTCATGAATTGATTTTTATGCGTTTTTTTTTTTTGCTGCTCATGTCGTGTGGGGTTAGCGTTGAGGTACTCGTGAGAAACTTATGAAGTTTCAGATGTTTTTCTTACTGCATTCGGATTGTGAGATAGCTCCTGTTGCTCTTTGACTAGCATGTGAAACAGCTTGTTTATTGATGCGATTCTAATATTTGATCTGACTAGTAGTAGGTTCAGTAGCAGAATTTTATGTATGTTAGATTTTTGTTGGACTTTGAATTGTTGGAGAAATGGATGATATCAGGGAAGGATCAATAACAACTTTGGTTGGAGTCTAACATACCATACAACCATCTTCATTGATTAAGCTGAATATCCCCTTTCTCAGCCATATGGTTCACTTTTTTGCGGGTTATTCCAGTCCCTCCATGAACCTACCCATTGCGCACACTATGGAAGTGAGTGCCGGGAAGATTAATTAGCCTTGTTTCTTGGATGGGCTGTTGAGTAGATGTTTAAGTTTGAAAGTGAATTCATTGAGTGATCATTTCAAATTTTTTGTCATATGTTTGTTTATATTTCTTGCCAGTCTTAAAACATATTAATAATGTGATTTGATGGAATGATTTTTATCTTCATGGATTATTAAGGCCAAGATCTGTTGAATGTTGATTTGGGATTTAGAAATATATGTTTTTGTTGCTTAGTTTCTGATGTTGCTCATCTCCACCTCAGCATGGATGAAGGGGAAGTCAATAAAATGAACCAGAATGCGGAGAAAACTAAGCAGAAGCGCAAGAAAGATAAAGGAAACAAAAAAAGTGCCAGGGGCATAGAAGAGGAGCTTAATGTTGATTCGACGAAGGCAGCTGAGTCTGCTCGAATGCCTGAGAAAGAAGGTATTGCTGGAGTGAATAGGGATAATAAAATGAGCAAACAGAAGAAGAAAAAAATTAAGGGAGTCAAAGATTCTGAGGTTGACATGAATAATGGTTCCAGAGAAGATGCTATAGCTGAAAGGAATGGTGAGATTGGTAGTGGACTAACAGTGGATAATGCTGAAAGGAAGAGGATGAAAAAAGAGAAAAAAAGGAATAAAAATGAGAAATTTCAGATGCATGCTGAAAGCATCAGTGGGCTAGGTAGAGGAAGTGTTTCTGGAAAAGAGAGTGACAAAAAAGTTGTGGAAGCAAAGGAGGAGCGTAAAAAGAAAAGAACTGACATTGACATTAAGGAGGGAGAGAAAAATGGAGAATTCGCCAGAGAGCAGATTGAGAATTGCTCAGAAAATGCCACGGGGATGAGGAAGAAAAGAAAAAGGGACTCTAGAAAGAGTAAGGATGATAATACTGTTGAGCCAGTACAGCAGGAAAATTCACCGGAAAATGTTGAAAATCATATTCAGTTGACTAATGAAGATCTTAATGTCAAGACAAATCATGAAAGGAAGAAAAAGAAGAAGCACAAAAGGAATGAAAACCACAAAGATGATCTGGCTGCTGCTCAAGAAGAATATCCTGATAATGACACCAACAGTCTTCTAATTACTAACGAGAGACAAACCAGCGAAGCAGACAGTAACAAAGAAAGGAAGAAAAAGAAGACCAAAATTTTGAGAAGTGGTTCTGAGGATGGACAAGATATTAAAGCTGAATCTGCCAGCAAAGAGAAAAAAAGAAAACCAAGTTTAGTGATGAATGGTTCAGATGGTACTTCACCCAACAAGAGTAATAAGAAAGTCAGATTTTCTGATCAAGATGAGGTATTTCCTCTCCCTTCAAATTCAAATACTAAGGAGGGGCATGCCGAGGACAATCTGGTGAGAGGCAAGCGGTTCACACGTGAGGAAGATGAACTTGTGAAGGAAGCTGTTTTGAAGTACATTGAGGAGCATGCATTAGGGGATGAAGGTTTGGAAATGATCTTGAACTGCAGCAAGCACCCTGAATTGAAAGGTTGCTGGAAAGAAATAGGATCTTCCATACCATATAGACCATATAGTGCTGTGTATTATCGTGCTCGTATTTTATATATGAGGTCTGACGAACGGAAATGGACTCAAGAAGAGTATGATATTATAAAGACACACCATGAAGAGCATGGTAACGATTGGAAGAAGTTGGCTGATTCACTTGGAAAACATCCATGGCATGTGAAGGATACTTGGCGCAGGATAAAATTAGCCGACTTGAGGAAAGGGAAGTGGTCACAAGACGAGTACCAGAAGTTATTTGATTTGGTGAATACTGATCTACAATTGAAACTTTCTGAAGAGAAGAAATCCAAACATGGAATGTTGCGGGATAACATCGCTTGGACTGCAATTAGTGATTCATTATCCACTCGAAACCATGTCAACTGCAGCATAAAGTGGTACCAAAGACTGACATCATCTATGGTAGCTGAAGGTGTGTGGTCGGATTCGGATGACTACCGTCTGCTCAAGGCACTTTATAGCTTAGATGCAACTTGCTTGGAAGATGTCGACTGGGATGATCTTATTGACGAGAGATCCGGAGATGTATGTCGAAAGCGTTGGAGCCAGATGGTTCTACATATAGGCCACCATGGAACTAAGTCTTTTGCCGAACAAGTTGAAGTATTGGCTCAAAGATATTGCCCATATCTTCTTGAAGCAAGAGAGGCCTGGGATAACAAAGAGAGGGTTCCATGATCTGGGTTGTGTAGTGTTGGAACTCTTGTTTACCAGAAGTTGGCTTCTGACGAATCACTGTATCTGGTTTATGCATATGCAAAGTTCAGCATTGTAATTTTTGTGCTTGGAGCTGCAGTGTTCAAAATCTATATTTTGAAATTACATTATTAATCGTGATCAAATTCAATGAATGAAATATCATCTGCATAAGAGATTCATGATAATTAGTTCACAAAAAACCGTATATATGATTCATTTAATTAAACTCGGGTACATTCATTGCTGAAGATTATCTCTTACAGTTGTATCAATTTGGAAGCATCTAATGGCAACCACCAAAGTAATGATGATAGTTTTCTTTGCTTTGAAGTTGCAGTAAAAGATCTGGTAAAATTCAAAATTTGGCTCGCTCATAATTCCTACCATTCTATGAAAATGAAGGGGGAAAAACTTAGGTAGTGTTTGGTTTAACTGTCAGGGTTTACTATGAGTATGGGTATGGGTATGGGTATGATAGTAAAGAAAATGTCTATGAGTTTGAGAATAAACCTACCAAGTTAAAAGGATTTGGTAGATTCATAAATATTTGAAAGTCATTCTCAAATATCTATTCCAAAATTACCAATCAAACAATTTATTCTGGGTTTTATTTCATTCCCCCATTCCAAACCCGTCAACCAAACGTCATCTTAAATGCTTCATTGATCTTTTTCAATATTTTGTATGGTAAATTTTGATACTCAACCATAGTTTTTTTTTAAAAATTTTCTTTACTATTTTTAATTTGCAATAAAACCCCCAGATGTCTCAAGTGGATCGAATATTTGAAAGGTGCATTATCCATTGCATCTCGAGAACGGTGGAATTCGCATTTAATTTGATAAAGGAGCACAGTAGCCACTGAGCAAATAGGTTTATATTTCACTCGAATTTTCTCTTCCCCCTTCTCCTCCGATCCCTCCGACAACCCTCTCCTTTCATCTCCCCGCCCTACGATCAATCGGAAGACGTCGCCGCCCCATTATCTCCGCCGTCTATCATCTATCTGTGCGTGTATATAAACTTTGACAAGTATTTGCATTCGTTCAAATTTGTGTCTCTATCGGTACTTCGGGTAGATCTAGCTGGATTCGCTTCGTCCATCGGTTAGTGATTTTAATCATCAATATTCGAGTTTTCTGTTGGTAATTTGTTGAAGTTAGTGTAAAGATCGGATTTTGATCGAGAATTGGAAATACAAGCCTGGATTTAGGGTTTCGATATTTAGTACCTGAGTTCTTCAATACCGTAGTGAATATTATATGGGAAAGGATGGTTACGTATGATGTTTGCAAATTGCAATATATTTGCGCATGGATTGATTTCCTGCGGTTTTTTGCTGCTCATCTCTTGTGGGGTGAGGTACTACTCAGAAACTCCAGAAGTTTCGGATGTTTTGCTTACTACATTCTGATTGTGAGATAGTTTTTTTCCTCATGACTAGCATGTGAAGCAGCCTGTTTATTAATGCGATTCTAATATTTTATCCGAGTAGTTGTGTATGAAAGCCAAGCTGAATTCAGGATATTACAATTTGGGTGTAATTTAATATTTATGCAGTCAGTTAGTAGCTGTATTATATGTGTCTTACATTTTTTTTTTTTACTTTGAATTTGTTAGAGAAATTGGATTATATCATGGAAGGATGAACTATAACTTTGGTTAGAGACAAACATACTTGAAAACCATTTTTACTGATTGAGTTGAATGTCCCCTTTCTCTGCCATAAAGTTCACCTTTTGCGGGGGTTCCAATCCCTTGACAAACCTACGCACTATCCACCGTCTGGAAGTGAATGCCAGAAGATTGATTTACCTTGTTTCTTGGATGGGGTTTTAAGTAGATGTTTAAGTTTGATACTGATCCATTGGTTGATCATTTCAATGTCTTGTTATATAGTTACTATTTCTTGTCAGTCTTAAAACAGTTTAAATAATGTGATTTATTTAATGGAATGATTTATATTTTCATGGATTATTAAGGCCAACGTCTATTGATTTGCCATTTAGAAATATAAATATTTGTAAGCCTTCGATAATTTAAAAAACCAGACACATTTTTTGTAATGTTTATTGCTTTTCTCGGCATGTTTATGTATGGTAGATTCTAGTGAAAGTTATTGTGGACAAGTCGGATCCAATTGATTGGAGGTGGCTTACTTTTCAAGGTCCATATTTTGGAGAGTCTAAGCAGTCTAGGATTTTGAGGAGGTGCTCTGGTCAAAGTATATTTATATTAGATATAAAAATTTGGATAATGGTATTCAATATTGATTATATAATGAAACTGTTGAACTTTTGTACTGATTAGGCCACAAAGAAACAATACTGAAGTTGTATTATCAAATTTTATGCTTACTACTGGTAGTCTGTTGTCTTCACTCACGCACTAAGCTTTAGACCGACTTGTCAAAATTGTTTTTATAGTAGTCATTGGAGGAATATCTGCTGTCCTTGTTCTTTTAATGTTTTATGGCCTTATGTGTCCTTTAATTTGTTAGATTTGTACTGGGGACAAACTTTTCGACAAAGCACCACCTCACCTAGTTTGAACTTATTATCATGATAAATTGTCTTGTGTTAATGTTGTAGGCCATCTCAAGTTTTTTGGATGACATTGACACTTCATTTAAACAATGAATTCAAGTATGTTGGCTGGAGAGCGAAGGTACTTAAGTTTCCTCACTATAGAGATTCCCTTTGTTATCTTGGTGAATGTTGAGGATTGTTGCAGTATTTTATGTGCATCATTACTTCAGCAAATAATTGCCGTTGGATCTGATTCTTTTTCATGCGTATTTAATAGTGGTATAGCATTCTATATTGGGTTTATCTTCCTCAGAACTGATTTTTTCGATCATATTTGCTGTTTATACTTGTAGAGGTTCCAGTAACTTTTTCTTGCCCATTTAGTTTGAAATCTAGAGAACATTTTGTTGCTCCTTTATTTTCTCATTGTTTTCATGGAATTGGGTTTACTTGACGTACATGCTGTCTTATTTTGACTTATTCCTTTGTAGATGGGCTTCTGCAAGAAGAGGTGGTATGACTGTATTGGGGAAAGTTAATGTTCCGAAACCCATAAACTTGCCGAACCAACGGTACTTGCATCCTGATCATTTTATTTTTCTGTAATCATGTTTTCACCTTTTTTGGCCTTTGATTTTCCTGTTGCTTATCTCTAATAATGCCTTTGATTTTATTTGAAGGTTGGAGAATCATGGGTTAGATCCTAATGTTGAAATTGTTCCCAAGTGAGTGCTTGCATGCAGAAGCAATATTATATTGTGCTTTATCAGAAGCAACTTTCTTCAAAACTTCTTGTTTACTAGAAGTATATCTTTCGTATATATCTCAGCACCTTTCCCTGTTTAACTGACTGAGATTTTGTGCTGAATAGGGGTACTGTTAGCTGGGGAAGCCGTCCGTCTTCTTCTGGTTCAAATCCATGGGCCTCTTCATCATTGTCACCAAATGCTGATGGTGGCTCAGTTTCACCTAGTCATCTAAGTGGCCGCCCTTCATCGGGTGGAAGTGGTACCCGACCATCAACATCCGGAAGTGATAGAACTCGCGATCCTGCTCCAAGTGTTTGGGCTTCAAGCTCTAGACCTTCATCTGCTTCTGGGACATTGTCATCAAACCAGACATCATCATCACTGCGTCCGAGAAGTGCGGAAAACCGACCTAATAGTTCACAGCTTTCGAGGTTTGCTGAACCCATGTCTAAGACATCTGCAGCATGGGGCTCAAGTGTTACTACAGAAAGATTGGTATGACACAGTGTGTTTGTCATAGTCTTCATATTTGAGTTCACTTAAGTATAATTGCTGTTGCTATCATGTCAATGTCATATGTGTGACCTGTTTCAGGCTGTACATTTGAAAATTTTTAAGCAGTATGTTTGATATCTAGTTAATTTTATAGTCTCGTTCTGCATGTTATGTTCATGGTCTAATTTGGGTAAATTTGCAAGGGGTAAAGTCCTTGAAGGAGGATAGTTTTTCCCTGAGTTCTGGAGACTTTCCAACACTTGGTTCTGAGAAAGATAATTCAGTGAAAAATGTCGAATCAGGTGGTTGCATCATGCCAAATGACTTTTATCTTTCCATTATTAATGTTCCACATTTAATATTGTGTTCAGTTAGTTGTTGCATCACGTCAAATGACTTTCTTTTCTGTGCATTTATAGTGCCAAAATGATATATTTGGCTCATAATTATCTGATTGTCTCTTTTGGTCGTAAAATAGTTCAGATTTAGTCTCTATTTCCCTTGGTAATCCCGATATTATGTGCTGATCATATCCTACAAGCTCAGTTATTTGCTTCTGAAAATCTTCTGGTACCAAAACCATTGATCTTTGGGTCATAGTGATCTAAGCAAGTCATTTGCTTGCAAAACAGTGTTTATTTTAACTTTCTGGATCAGTTCTGTATTATGCAAAATGCCATCCATACAGCTTAGATAGTTTCTTCCCTGAAAATCTGTAACTTTTGGTACATCTGAAATCCTTCAGTGATCTGGTTATAGCCTTGTGAGTTTTATAAGAGAAAGTGTGTTCGTTCTATTTTATTTCTGTATTTTTGGTTGTCATTTGTCTTTCTTCTGCATGCACCCTTGAATGATAGTGATACTTGACATGGACTTATAATATGTTTTAACTTTCCTGCCAACATCGCTTGACAGATGGCTGTCCCAGCTCACCTTCTGGTATAGTTCAGTTAAAAGAGGACAATATATCCCTTGCTGGTTCGTTTTTTACTTTCTATTTTGTCATTTGAATTTAGGCTGTCAGAAAATGCCCTCAAGAGTATTCTTATTTGGGTGCAGATATAAAGCATGGAACTGTCAATACTTGGAGGGCGGAAAATTCCCCTCATGCAGAGGATGATATCCATTCTAGCATGGAGAAATGGCAGGGGGATCCCCATCAATATTTTAATCCCAACGCTGCCCCTCAACATTTTGAAGGATGGCGTGGCCCTCCATTTAATGGTCCAGCTGGTGGTTGGCACGGGGGACGCCCTCGAGGTCCTGCTTTTGGGGCTCATGTTCCTCCGGGTGGCTTCCCCATGGAACCATTTCCTTATTATCGGCCAATTCCACCTTTGGCGGGTTCACAGCCAGTTCAGTCTCCAGGTCCTCGAGGACCCCGCCCCAAAAATGGAGATTTATACAGGCCACAGATGCATGAGACCTATCCACGACCAGGTATGCCATTTAGGCCTAATTTCTACCCAGGGCCTCCTGGTCCAATGGCTTATGAGGGTTACTATGGACCACCTATGGGATACTGCAACAGTGATCGTGATATTCCGTATATGGGCATGGCAACAGGCCCCCCTGTTTATAATGGTTATCCAGCCCCTCCTCACATAAGCAATTCTCATGGTCGAGCTGCTGCATGTGGTCCCACTGGAAAAACAATGTCCGAACAAGTGGAGACGGGTCATTTGGAGGACATATATGGATCAAAAAGTGTCCCTGTGAACAGCCATAATGAGTGGGGTGCTGAAGAGGAAGCTGTAATAGCCAAGAGGATGGCACCAAACGGGAGCTCTTCCAACAGTTACGGAAATAGAATTCATTCTGCAGACAGTATGAAAATTAAGTCGTTTGAGGGAACAAGCATTGTAAAAGGAGTTGATGATAATACGACAAATAAATCTGATGGCCTGCCTTCTGTTCCTCTTGTATTGCCTCATCCACCTGTTGCTGGTGAGAGAGACGCTGTGCTACCTTCAACGTCAAAAAATTCAGCACTAATGCATAAAATTGATGGCTTAAATGCAAAATTTCGTGTTTCTGATGGAGTGAACGACTCTACCAATCCTTATAATAGGAAAGAAGAAAGAAATGGGTCTCAAACAGTTGATGTGAAGGTTGCTAATTATACAAGGGAAGTTGGTAATGCTGCTGGGTATTCTCAACGGACTCCTGCTTCAAGAAACTATGCCTTTGCCCCCAATGAAGTGACTGGTCCTGTTGGTGATAATCCAATACAGCCAACTGCTGTTGTCGCTAGGTATGAAAGCATGATAAACAGGTTTTATGTATATCCATTATTTTAGTTTCAGGGAACACATCCATGCCTAATGCATAACTATTTAATTTTGAAGGAGATCATATCAAGGTGGGCATCCTGGAGTCGATAATCGTCGTGGTAAAGGAAAGTTCAATGGTCAGGATGTTGAGGGATGGAGGAGGAAGCCTCTGAATACTGATTCCACAAGTGCAGTTACAGCTGCAAATAATGAATCTATGCCAAATATCCTTTCTCATGGCCCTAATTATGCTGGGGAGTCTTCTGAAAAATCCGTCATTGATCCAGCAAGGAACATTGAAGGAGATTCAGTTGAAGTATGTGATTCAGCTGATATTCAGGCACAGGTTGATACTATAGATTCTTGAACTAATGTTCTATACTTGTTGACTATATTTTTTGATTTCTTTTGGACATTTTCTTTAATATTAAATCAGCGTGCCAAGATGAGAGAGATAGCCAAGCAACGTGCCTTGCAACTACAGAAGGAAGAGGAAGACCAAGTGAGGGAGCAGAAGGCCAAAGCTCTTGCTAAACTAGAAGAACTGGACCGCCTGAAAATATCAGGTGAAGCTGTAGACCATAAAGGTGAGAGAACTTCGGTTATTGGTGACATCAGTGAAGAACAAGAATCACATAAAGCTGTTGGAACTGTGATTGCCAAACTCAATACTAACGAATCTGGCTTTAATTTAGTGCTGAGTCCTTCTGTTGCTTCTGTGGAAACAGATAGCAGCAGAAAACATGCCGAAGAATCTGTTGAAGTGTCAAGGATCTTGCTTCCAGAGATGCAGCAAAAATGTGTATTGGAACTTAATGTGTCCCCTTTGCCTAGAAATGAAGACTCTGAGGCTGGAAGTGTTAAAAAAGTAGTATCTCAATCAGATGATGGAGGAATCTCTAGAAACAAGCGAGCAGGCTATAAGCAGAAGGAGAATAACATGTCACAGCAGAGTTTGAAAGAACATACTGTCTTGAGCACTACATCTGATGTGCAAAAAGATCGTGCTCATGAGCCTCCACCAAGTGATACCATACCGACTGATTCAAATGTATTGAATGCGTCCAATGATGTGGTTGAGCCGTATGCCCAAAGAAAGAGAATTAATTGGAATAAACCTAAGCCCAAACTGGATGAAAGTCCTAGTGCTCCTGCTTTACCGCCAGTAATATCAGATGTTGGCAAGGAGTCAAGTGACAATGGTGGGTCTCAAAATTCAGTGTCAAATCTTAGTGCCTCTGTCTCAAAAGTGAGTGGGCCTGATAGATCAGCGCAGACTCGGGAGGTATCCTCTTCCGTATCTAGTGAAGAATCCCAGAACAAAGTATCTAATCAGTGGAAACCTCACACGGCCCGCAGAATTGCAAAGAATCAACAGACCCATAGATTCACAGACAAACATCATGGTAGTGATACTGTTGTATGGGCTCCTAAGACTAAAAGTTCAGATGAAGTGAGCCAAACTTCCGTACAGGAATCTGCTGATTCAGTGAAGAGTAATAATGTTTCACAGAACAGTTTGAAAGGCAAGAGAGCTGAAATGGAGAGATATGTTCCAAAGCCACAGCTGGCTCAGCAAGGAAATGCTCCATCATTATCTTCAGTTAGTTCATCCAGATTGAATGAGGGTGCTGTGGGTGAACAGTCTGAAAATGTCAGGTTTAACTTAGAGATGAATGTGGGGGATAGCAGCCATAATAAGAACAAAAAAGATCATGGCACTTGGAGACAACGTGGTCCGACAGATTCATCTCAAATGAAGGGTGGTCCGACAGATTCATCTCAAATGAAGGGTATGCATACCGGGCCGTCTCCAGCATGTGAACCTACCAAGGACATTCAGCAATTCAAGGAGCCTTTACAATTTGGGACTGGTGATAGTAATAGAGCGGCTGCTGAGAACAAAATCGCTGTTGGCAACCACACATCTATTGATACAACCGCTACTGCAGTAAACAAGCATCCTTCAAGGAAAGATCAGGGTGGAACAGGAAGAGGAAGGAGACATCCAAATAGGGGTTCAAGAAGTGGCGGAAATAATCCTGATCTTGAGAACACTCCATATTTTGAAGTCGATGGAAGTTCTATTCAGTCTTCAGTACTGGATGGAAACCAGATTGATAAATCTACAATTTCTAAAGAAAATCATACCTTTGGAGAGCGCACATCCTCTCATTGGCAACGCAAGTCCAGCTCGAATTCTGCAAACAATCAGCAAGGAAATAGAAACGGTGGAAGTGAATCTGTTACCTTGGAAACTAACAGAATCCCCAGGAATGACAATCCTCAGCGCAAGGTGCAAGTAGTGCCGCAACAGGATAAGGAGAGTAGCAACTCTACTCAACATCTTTCTCAACCAGGCCAATATTTCAACTCCAAACAAACCGGAGCTGATGACTCATTTGCACGCCATCGTCAAGACTTT
>AYJT01063692.1:0-11947 GCA_001278415.1 Ocimum tenuiflorum | reverse complement strand
GAGCATTTGTCAGAAACAATAACCTGGTGGAAGTAATTTCTTGGAAAAAAGATTCTTTTTTGCGAATCTGCGATTCCAATCAAAAAGTTGAAAGAAAATACCAACACAGCCTCCAGGTCTCTGCGGCTTCTTCTCCACAATTGCCAATGACAATGCCGATTTCTCCATTGTATCATTCATACCTCCCACAAAACATCATAACCAACTAACAAAAAGGAAAAAAAGTTCGAAACAATCCCACCTCTTAAAACAACCAAAAATGTCTTCTTCACAAACCCCAATCAATTGTTCTTCACAAAAAATTCAATCTTTATCCAATAAATAAGTCCCAGAACTCCCATTCGAACAAACACTCAATAAAAAGCGCATTTCTCAATCTTCTTCCTGTTCAAGTGTCACAAAAATAATCACATTTCCTTCTTCCTCCCAAGAAATAGTGAAAAGTCCGTAAAATAACAGCCCGAACCGAAACAAATTCCCCACAGCATGTGCAAAGCGTGAGATGCTTTGACAAGAAAAGCCCCACTAAGAAAATAAGACGAAAATTTTTTTCACATGACAATAAAAATGAGTAAGCTCGTTTCGAGAAAGAGAAACTGTTGAAGCAGGGGTTCTGAAACTGACAGCAGACATGCAGAAAGGGGGAAGGACAGAGGGAGCGTGCATATACACGCCAGACTGTGTGTGTGTGTGTGTTTTAAACATAAAGGGTGGAATGATTGTGAATCATGAGTAAGCTAAAAGGCACAAGATTATCTGAAAATAAATGCAGAGATATTAGGGGAGAAAATTGAAAATGGGGGTGGTGGAGTAATGAAAAGTGGAGGGATTTTGGTTGGGAGCTGACAAAGCTGTGGTGGTGAAAACGGCTGTTCCCTGAGAATTCAGTAGTGTGTGACAGTGAGGAGAGATATCGGAGGATAAGACGGAACGGAATGGAATGCCACTCGCCACGCGCACTGCCCTTTCCATTAACACCTTCAATACCAAATCTCACCTCACCATATTTCTCAATGCTGCTTTGCTTTAAACGGTTTCTTAAAAGAAAACATCAAAAAAATTAATAAACACAATTTTTATGAACCCACGCCAATTGTCATTGTCACGGCCATTATCTATCTACTTCTACTAAATTACATCATATCATCAATACTATTTATTTCTTTTAATTATTTAACAATATATTATAATGTAGCTTTATATAATAATTAATAATAAAATTGCATTGTGTTATTAATTTTGAAAATATTTATTTTTCACCATTTTTATTTTTATTTTAAATTTATTTTATTTAAAATAAATACATAGTTTTCTTTTTATTTTATGACTTAAGTTGAGATAATTTTTTATACCACACACATTGATTTTTGTATGTTTTATCTTTAATTTACTTTTGTATTTTGTTAAATTCATTTACATATATAACGTGATACATCATTAATAACTTATAGTATGACTATATTGATAGTATTGATGGACAAAAATTATATTGAATATTAAATTTATGTCTAAACAATCACATCAGATGTATATGATCATAATTTACCAAAAATACTAGTCACTAATGTCATTGTTTTATATTTATCTTATTATAATATATATCATCGATTACGTGTTGTGTACCTTTTACATATTTTAGAATAAAAATTTTAAATTTATTATAAAAAATATAAATAACACTATATATATATATATAATTTATATTGAGAGAACCTTTAATATATTGTCGCACCAATAATTTTGATAGGAATATGATCTCAATATATTTCTTTATAATAACTTAAAAATATAAATAAATAGACACAATTTTATTTATTATATATTTGAGTAAGTTATTTTGTCGGACCGCGCAACGCGCTGGTGTAAAACTAGTGAGTTAATAAGACTATATATTTAAGGGAAACAATTTCTATTAGATGGATCTTATTAGGATTTATTAAATAATAATTAAAGTTTATTAAGTAGCAATTAGGTTGGGTTTATTAAGCACAAGTAGGATCTATCAAGCAACAACTATGGTCTATTAAGAAAAATTACAGTTCACATGGGTTATTTAGTTCGATTGGAAAGATTTAAACAATCTAATAGAAGACATTTTCAATGCTAAATTACTAAATCGATTTAATTGAGTTTGGTTTCTTTATTGAATACCTTTTGAGCACTAATTAGTGATTGTCATTTAGAATCAAAACCAGCGGAACCCGCATATGGAACCGAAAATTGTATTCTATGATTTCGAACAGTAAGCAATCCAGAATTTACAAAGGTTGGTCCAGATTTCACTTTTTCCAAAATGTATTCGGCAGTTCAAAAATTAAACCATGTTTCAAGGTTACCATATTTTATGTGGACCGAACCAAAATTGGAACCGTGCTCGAAGGATCCATATTGGAACCAAGCTCAGGTTTTATTCAGGTTCCATAATTTTTGAAGTGGCGCACTGCCTCAATGACGAGTATATGAGCCTCAATGAGATTTAGGCTTCACAATATATAAAATTCATTATCTGTACCTACACTGAGAAAATAATGAGGTTATTTTCATATTTGAGAATGTTGAGCCGAAGTTAGTTTTAGAAAACTTACCTACACCGAGAAAATAATGAAGCTTCAGAATTTGCTACTAGTTTTAGAAAACTTTCAGTCATTTTATTAAAATTAGTTTATTTTCTTATGGTCGAACACTTAATGAATGATATAACATTTTGTAATGTTATATGTACTATTATCAAATCATTATTTATATCTTTATGGATGTGGTTTTATATCATTAAGTTTCTTTCATTTTTCATACTATATTCAATTAATCACATAATAATATAGCTTAAAGATGAAATTCAAAATTGTTTAACCAATGAAACTAATTTACAAAATACAATTTATTTCTGGATATATTATTAGCTTTTGTTTCTAAACTAAAAACTGATATTAGTACATATTCTTTTTGCTTTTATAATTTTGAACTTATTTAAAAAAATATTTGCATATGTGCGGAGGCTTGGGACTAAAATACCTCTCAGCTCTGATACCCACAAGTTTCGCTGTTCGATTGGGTAGTATAATTTCCTGGTAAGAAAAATAAAAAAGAATATATTATTCACAACGCACTTACATTGTCGTAATATTAATGCGGGCTATCTTTAAAATTACCCAACTTTAATATCTAAACTTTTTTTTTATATTATTTTCATTATCTAGTATTCACAGCGCCCTTACATTGTCGCAATATTCTTTAAAAGGTCATACAACACACTAATAAAACATTAATTAGAAAAATGTGGGCTTAACAATGTGTGGCCCAGAAATTCTAGGACCATTACTACCATGCCCAAAAGAAAAAAAGAAAAAAAAAATCTAAAAATTGTTTTATAACTTGTTGATTGCCCCGAAAACTCAAGTGATTCCAACTCTTGGAAGCCATTTGGTGTAGAAATCGCAAACTAAATTACAATTTGTTTGTGGGGATTAATTTTGAATACCATGGCTTATATTCTAAACATGATCCTAATAATTAAAATGCAACATATGGGGTTTCAGAATGAGTGGCGGAACCAGAAATAATTTTTAAGGGGTCTTCGTTATATCTCACATAGAAAACTTTCACGCAATAAAAAACACCATATTAGCAAAACAAATAATTTTTAATATATTAATAATAATTTAAATTAAATAAAATATAGCAACAAAGAATCATTCGAAGAAGAATAACCATCCAGTCGATCTCTACAACATCTTTTTAAATAACTCCCACATATATTAAAAATATTCAAAAAAATTGATATATAGTACAAAATATAAAAATTTACAAAAAAAAATATATAATACAAAACAATTAAAATTTATATTAGCAGCTTATACGTCACATCTAATGTAAACTTTACATAAATTCACAACAAATACAAGTACTAAAATTTGATTATTTGATTACAAAATATTGAATATTAATTACAAATTATGAATACAAATAAAAAAAAATTTAAGATTATGAATTAAAATTCATTTATTAATTTATTAGTTTATTCTTAAAAAAATAATTTTGTAGGAAGAGGGGTGAGGTATGGGGTAAGGGGAGGGAGGCCGGTTCTGCCAATTTTCAGAATCATACCTGCAAACTCACAGTAAAATTCGTTTATTGGTGACTCCAAAATCAGTTGTTGAATTCTCGCAGTCTGATGAGAACAAAACGCGAAAAATATCCACTTGAAAATCCCTTAATAGAGGAATAAAATTTGCTTTTCAATATACAAAGTCAACATTGGACCACCTCAAAGGAAAATCACTCCCTCAACATACTAAAACACTTGGGAACCATGTCTTCAATTCGAGAGTTTGAAGTAATGTCGTATCTATGTAATCCATGTAGAATGTGAGAAACAATGAAGTTACATCATGAGTAAATAGTCATCCATGACCTACGATTTGAGTTAAATTAACCATCCTTTAACGGTCGTGGTATATTGTCAAATCTCTAGCAGTCCAAACACATGATTGCCGTGCTAGAATTCTACATGTAAATGTATGATAAATTTAAAGACGAACATAGGTTGATTGCCGAAGAATTATCAGTCACAAGGCAAGTTAATTTGTATTATATTTATTTACGATTTACTTATCAGTCAGAGAATCCTAACACATATTAAATGACAAAAGAAAGGGAAGGGATATAGATAAATTGAAGGGACACTGCCCGTGGATTTAGCTAGGGAGGACCAGACCCCCACATTTTGACGGTAGACTGCTCCACATGTACTTACATACATCAAGATTATTCATATGCTTCAATTTATTACATCCAAAAACTCCTAGACGGATCTAAATAATTCATTTCTACTAATTTAAACTCATATCCATCCTAGATCCTAAACTCAAAATCATATATCTCTTAAATTTTAAACCAAAACCCTGCCTAAATCATTTCATCGGTCCAACTGGAAACCTCCTCTTTATTAAAACTATCAATGTGTTTCTCCTTTTCTCTATACTAAGCAAAATACCTTTATTCACTACTCTAAAAATATTAACTTTTTTGTACTTATTGTATACACATTAACATTCTTCATGTATCTCAAGAAAAAAAGAAATAAAGAAAAGAAAGAACTTACTTGATTATGTGCATGCTATAATCAACCATGTTTTTACATGGGTCATATATAACTTCTTTATCTACTAATATGATAAAATAAAATAATCTTACATCTTACATCTTTATCACTTTTTCTTTGAAAAACATCACTTCCATCTTTGTCATTTTCTCTCTAAAAAATATCACATCATCTACAATATTTATTTTTTTCTTCATTTTATTATCTATTTATACTATATATATTTACTTCATACAAATAAGTACTAAAAAACCTTAATAAAATTATATCGATTCATTTTCCTATAAAAACATTACAATTTCATCAATTTTATTTTTTTATTATTATTTGAAACAAAACTAAACATAGTTCTTTTTTTTTTATCATTTAAATTCTTCGAATTTCTTACATCAGATTCTATTTTTACAAATTTTCATTTTACTTCACTCTTTCTATTTTTATTAAATTCATTTATACATATAATATGACGTGCAATTAATACCTTATAGGCATATAGTATAAGTATATCGATAATATTGATGGACCAAAATTAAATACATTTTCTGATGATAATTTAAAATTGTAATTTTGTTTATCTTACAATAAGTAATCATGTTGGACCATACGACGTGCGAACATAAAATTAGTTATACAATCGCTAAAAAAATCTAGTTATACAAAATAACCATTTAAAAGTAAGGCCAAAACCTTGTGTTAGACCACCCAAACAATTTAGGCAGATCTAAATAGTTCATTTTTATTTAATCCAAACTCATACCCGCTCTGGATCCTAAATTCAAACTCATATTCACCCTGGATCCTAAATTCAAACCCATCTAAATGATTTAGGCGGTCTAACAAGAGACCTACTCTACAATTAACATACGAACAAACTGGCCGATTGTCAAGTAAATTGATTGCTTCAGTCATATTTTAGATATTGTAAGGGCTACCATGTACCGCATTTCAACAATTTAATTAAATAATTACATGGTATATAAATATATATAATTACTGTAATAATTCTGAAAATAAATTCTCAATGTATATTTTATTTTAGATATGGCATTATTATATTTTTTTTATACATGCATATATTCTAACATTTAAAAAAAATTCTTAAATGAGATTATATTTAAATTAGGATTTATTGATATCCTAAATTTTAAACACCCGGTTATTATGTATTAAACAGCATGGAAAAAATAATTTAATAATTTGTTCTATCATTATAGTAGGAACAATATCATAAAATTTGGTGATGATCCCTATTTTATTCGAAGATTTTATCGATCACCATGCAAAATTATCGAAAAATTAAACAATCCCGAAAATTGCGAAATTCAACATGCAAGTGTGATAAATTATTTTGAACCAAGCTTCGAAGTTGGTTTTGAACGTTGAGCTCATTTGATACGAACGCCGAACACCCAAAGAATAAAACTAATACACGATGCGAACACTGTGTAATTGGCGATTAATCACCTTAGTAGCCACTTAGCTTAACTCATTGACGGACATTTGCTAGCTAATTATGCAATCTTTCCTAAAAACCATGAAGCATGCAGCTCATTCAAATCAAGTACGAGAATAAGATCTAACAATTATAATTCCGCTATCATTCGACGATGAACTAGTTCCATCGGCTATCGCCATGCTTCTACCTATCGTCGACACTTAGGAAAAATAAGGAGGAATGAGATTACAGAGCAAGGGTATACCAGATTTGAAGCATAGATCAATAGGAGAAAAAGTAAGAATAAGGATTTGGTAAGAGAATTATAGTTTTGGTGGATGTTCTTCAAACTCTAACCGATGGAACCTTGAAAGCAAACTCCTAATCCTGTTTTATTTGTGTTAGGAAGAATTTAGAAGCTGCTTTCGTGGGGAAAGGGGGGCTAAACTTCAGATTTTCGTCGGTACAATTCCGTAATTGCCGTTCGAGTTTACGGTGTAAATAGATCGAGTTTTCTCTTGGTGAATCAAGATCATGTTTGTTCCTACGTGGTTACTGTGTATTCTAGTATGTTGGGTTATGATTCTAAATCATTTTATTGAGTTTTCGACGGGTAAAAAGGGATAGAAGTCCGCTCGGCGCATGCTGCAATTTCTGTGTTGCGAGCAAAAAATACAGCACCGGCCGGAATCGATATAAATATTATGTCACCATTGAATGTGCAAAGAGCTTAATAGCTTAGTGGTAGCCAAATGGTTATTATTGTTGTTAGCCTGGGTTTGAGTGCTATTGGTTGCTGATTTATTTTTGCCTTAGTTATTGCTCATTTAATGCTCATTTATTGTAGACTGCACCTTAATTAAGGTAATTATTTTGTCTTTGAAACATAAATACATAATAGCTGGTGTAATGCAAATGTCAAATTTTAGAACTCTTTTATCTATTAATTTTATTCCTCACATACATAATAATTAATTATTATGATTTTAATTCCAAGACATAAATTACGGGTGATAAATATGAATGGTCAAAATGCATATTTTGTTTAACTAATTATTGTAATACTTCTTTTCATATTAGTTATACATACATGTCATGTTTCTATGTATAATATATGTATATATATAATATGTATGTAAATATATATGCAATTTGCTTAAAAATAAAGAAATCAGACATAGATCAAGTAGGATAAAACTTGTATCTATTGTCATGATCTTATGCTAGCATGTATGTTAATTAAATAGCTAATTTACATATGTGTAAATCAAAGTATTTTTTTAAGTTGAATATGCATTTTAAATTATTACAAGATAAGTAATTATATTATATTATATATGATTAACTTAAATTTTAAGAATTCTAAATTTGTCTGTAAGTTTAAAATTAATTTTTAATTAAAATTAATCTTAATTAACGATTTGTGATTATTATAGGATCCGTAGAGCATGATTCCCGAGCAATGAGAAATATTCCACTAACTAATCAGTAGAAACAAAGGTGGGCTTTCTTAACTCGAAAATGTGTTTTCAAATTGTGTAGGAAAATGATAACATGAGAAATATGTTTTGTTTGTGAATTGATTGATCATGCCTAAACTGTTTTATTCATTCCTATCTGTCCTCTAAGTTGGGGAATACGGCCAGAGAGTTTGCATGAAATCTGAGCCGGGGAATACGGTCAGAGCCTTGTGGATGGCATGTATGTGAAGGTTTTTATGAACGATCGGATCTCGATGATAATTAAATGCCGAGATTAGTGCACTATGGTGTCAGACCTGGTAGGAGCATGTCCTACCAAATAGGCGGGTTACCATGGCTGTGGAAGTAGGCCTACTTCCTTGTCACTAAATGAAAACAGATAGTGAATTCATGATATTATTGACTGCGCACTGTCGCCTGAAAATGTTTTGGTAGATGTGGATTGATTTTACAGTAAAAACCATATGTTATTGTTACTTGGCATGACAATCCTGTGAATATTTTTGGCAATGTGTTCACTGAGTACGTTGTACTCAGTCCTGTGTGTATTTCCAAACATGCAGGTTGAGCAGGTGAAGATGGCCGAGCCAAGCTGAATAGAACTTTTGAACATTGTAATAATAAATAAATTCCGGATTACGTATCTTCATATATGTTTTCCGATGAGATCTATGCTGCGTACTCTGGTATCGGTCATTGTGTATGATGTAAATTATATTTCGTTGATCATATATGATCAGGTGGTGTTGGAATCCTCTTGTATAGCTGAGTTGTTCGAATAATCAGTGCAAATTATTAAATTTGATCTTTCGGTTATCGTTTCTTACCCTTCAATCCCGTTTCGATGGACCGACTCCTCTTTCGGAGGTTGGGGCGTGACAATTACTTTTGTTTTTACAAGATCGTTTTCGCTAGACAGCTCTGTGTTGTTAGGTTATAAGAATTAAGAGCTACCTCCGAATCAATGTCATTTTTGTACCATGTGTGTTTCCATCCATATATTCATGATCCACGAGAGCTTCCATCTTCCAATGAAGAAACAAAAGTTTCACAAGATAAATGAAACACAAAATACGCATAAAGATTGGAGCATGTGATTAGTCCGGTCTTCAATTTTTTTTGTCCCACAGGAAATTATTAATCCTTTAATAAATATGATTGACTCATTGCATCTGCGGTGTTCATACTTTAAAGTCAGTGTAAATTCCCAGTTCCTCCAGCTATAATAAAAAATTAAAAGAACCTTATTTATTGAGAAATTCCAACACTTCATAGTTAACATTGATACCTTAATCATATGGACATATGTGTGAAGTGTGTGTATAAATTAAATTGCAAATTTATTTTTTAAAAAAGAAATCAGTAATCTAAATATTGATAGGACTGCAGTAGCTGGTCCTGATATATATCACAATGAAAGAAGGTCCAATACTGGTGGTGTAGAGAGCTAGACAGGTCCAAGGACCACATAAAAATCAATTAACCACGCAATTCATCAACCATTATAACTTTAGCTTGGTTGTAACAATTTAAAACTTATAACCCCTAAGTATATATATGGTTGCAATCTATTGTTCTCTAGGCGACAAATATATCAAAACAATAATATTGTTACTTATATGTAAACAAATGCACAAGTTCTTGTAATACAATACACCGACAAAATCATATAATGCGCATCGAGATTGAAATGTGTTTTTTTTTTTGTTGATTTTTCAGAAAATACAATGCAATATATAATACAATTGAATGCATGTTATAGTTGGATTTTTTCTCTATTTTTACAAGAATAATAATATACTAAATAATTGATATATTATCTATAAATTGTATTTTTCGTACTATTATCTTCCGGTAGGCATATATATGCAATAGATACTTGTTTGGATTGTCTTTGATCATATGTATAGTCGTGAAAAATAACTTGAGCTATCGTAACTAAAAGTTTTATAATAATTTTGGAAAAGAAAAAAATAAAGAAGAGAAAGAAAAATTTAATAGGAGTCTACTTAATTGCCCAAAAATTGCTGAAAATGCACCAAATCGGATGCAAAATGAGCATGAAAAAGTTTCGATGTATCTTGATCGTTGATAAGGTTAATTAATAGACAAAATGTATTATCATTTAATATTACGGAAAAATAGGAACACGCATGATCCTTTTCGTGTTAATACATTTTATAATTTCTAAAATAATTGCAACCTTAACTGGAGACTAGTCACAATGTCTTTTCTCTATATTTATTTATTTATTTATTTTTTCTCTTTTGCCGAAATCATACCAATGGATCATCTAATGCCAGACTCAACCTACTATTCCAATTTGGGTCTAGTCTAGTAACGAATGTGATATACTACCTTTTAGTCCCTGTCCATAATACTATTGTTTTCTCCCATTTTTATAGAAAACCGAAAAATTAATGTGCACTTCACAACCTCACGTTTAAAAAAAAAAAAGCCAAGAGAAAAGAAAGAAATCAGGGGTCAGATGAATGGAGTAATATAAGTTTTTGCCAAAATTCATGAAGTTGGGTTTATGACAGGGCAAAAATTAACTCATTTGTAATCCGGCATATGATCCTCTATTTTCACTTACTACTTTACTATTAAATTTATTAATATTAATATTAGTCATTTTGAATATGAAAATTAATTATAAAATAGTATATTCTAATAAAGTACATGCGAACAAAATCTGAATTTTAAAACAAATCACAACTTTTGATTGTAATTAATTAATTTTCAACATTAACAAAAAATTAAAAGTTATTATACACAACAGTTGTGTGGGATCAAAATTACACTAACTAAATCATAATAAACAAAAATTATAAAAATATTAGAAGTAGAGTAGAGAATGAAGTAGATAATCTCATGTCAATAATTCAACTTTAATATTGAAACCCAACCTTTGTAAACTTCCCATTACAGTTACCTCAAGTACTGTACTCTCAGTCCTTCGTACAATAATCCATCTAATTTATCATAAGATTCTAGATAATAGTAAGGTTTGACTTAAGATTAAATCAAATTAATTTGGCCACTTTGAATAAAGAAATATAGTTTAGGTGGTTAATTTGGTCGCTTTGAATAAAGAAATACAGTCTATGTGGTTAGTCTAGGTGGTTTCAAAAAATCTCAAACCAGATCTTATGGATCGACCAACAAATCCGCTATCTCTGTCGAACCAGCCGTTTGTATACCAATATCAAAAATTAATGGCACAATATGCAAATTTAATCTAAACTATCACTCGAGTTGCAAATTTAATTCAAATTATCAATTATTCCAAATAAATATACAAACTATCATAAAATATGCAAATTTCGGATGGGAGATTTTTCCGGGCACCAGAAAACTGACGAGACACGAAGGTTTTCCACGTCATCAAAATGAATGTCACGTCAATCTAAAATAAAAAATAAAACTACTTAGTTTTTTTCCCCAAACTCAAAACTTATTTGTTAATTTTTTTTTTATTTTATGTTGACGTGGCATTCATTTTGATGACGTGGAGAACCTCCGCACCTCTTCAGTTTTCTGGTGCCTCGAAAAAGGTCCCATCCCAAATTTGCATCTTTTATGATAGTTTGTATATTTATTTGCAACAATTGATAGTTTTGATTAAATTTGCAACTCAAGTGATGGTTGTAAGAATATACAAGACCTGTGTAGACAGGTTACAGAACAGAGGATAAATACAACAAACGTAAAGTACAACTTAAAATAAATGAGGTAAACAGAAATACCCGAGTCGTCGGCTAAGTAAGGAAAGAGCCGTTCTCCTGACCGATATGATGGTGTGCGGGAGACCGGGAGACACCACGGCCTGAAATGGCCCCGCAGTCGCACCACGCGTCGTAATGTCTTAACACACGCCCACCACGTGCCACGTCGTAGAAGACACACGCCTACCACATGTCTGGACGC
>AYJT01063672.1:0-10870 GCA_001278415.1 Ocimum tenuiflorum | reverse complement strand
GGATCACACCAAAGAATGCTCCGGTCTGAGGCTCGAGGTCCTTGGACTATGGAAGTAAGGAGCGCTGGTAGATCAACTCTCTCCTAATGGTCAGGGGCAGCCCGAGCAGCCTCCGCACGTCGTCCAGCCCCTTCTTCCACCTCCGGTGGATCGGACTATCCACTACATCACAAGAGGGTTTGAGGTTAGTGGGATCTCAGCCAGCTCTGTGAAGAGGCATTGCTGGGAGGTCCGCAATAGCTTGAGATGCTTCGAGTGACGTCGGGCCAAAAGCTTGAAGAGTTTAAGAAGAGCTCAATCATGTTGACCATGGAAGACGATGAGGCAGTCAGATTTTCTCATCATGACGCTCTAGTCGTTAGCCTCATCATCAGCAACTCAAAAATGAGGCGCATCTTGGTCAGTAACGATAGCTCAACCAATATCATCTTTTGGGCAACAGCGAAGAATATAGGGTCAGTTGGTGAGAAACTCATCCCGAGGTTTACGAACCTCGTGGTCTTTAATAGCGAGAGTCTCACGACCCGAGAGGAGATTGTGCTCGATGTTTGCACAGAAGGGGTGAACTTGCGGATTCGGTGCTAAGTGGTCGAGGCACTGTCAGCTTACAACATGATCCTGGAACGCCTGTGGCTGCACAACATGAAAGTCGTTCCATCAACCTTTCACCGGGTGATCAAGTTTCCCACCCTGTGGGGAGTCCACACTGTTCGAGGTGAACATGAGACATACCACTCTTTTTACCTAGTGAATATGAAGATGCAAGCATCGATGTGCCTCGAAAGCTAAGGCCTCTTCCCCTGAAGCGTTATTTAGTTTTCGATGTTTCTAAAGAAAAGTTGATCTAGTGTTTCCATAAGGTGGATTTAAGGAATTAACATGCACCCTACATCATTTTCAAATATCTTTTATTTCAATTAATGGAATCATCCACCCTACATTTAATCATCCCTCCGCATGTTGTTTCAAGGTACAATAGCTCGTGCAAAAGCTATAAAGTTCAACGTAAAAAGTAAAAGAATAAGAAATGGGCAAGAAATATACGCTTTACAAATCGAGAGTTGTACCCCGACCAATCTTGATTCATAGAATATTTACATGATTCCCCAAGAAAGGAGGTGAGAGTTAGTACATAAATCACTAACTATACTATCCCACTTCTTCGAAGGAGAAGCTGGAGGGGAGTCCTCGAGATCGACGATCGAGACCATACGGGAATCCTCCGAACCACCCTCATCATCACTATCTTTACTTCCAGCACTTAGGTTAGGCTCGGGGATATCAAAGCAGCTGAAATCCTGCCCTGGAATTTCTTTGTGTAGGATCTCAAGATATTCAGCTCTGAGGCAATCTTCCCCTCTTTGACAAGAAAATGGCGGACAAATTGATACCGTTCCTAACTTAAGCGTCCTTCCACGAGCGCTGAAGGGTCAACACTTTCTGTAAACAATCATGCAAGGTTCTCTCCGACTCCTGCAATAGCCTTGCCAATTGTGAAATAGAAGCCTTGGCCACATCCCACTCCTCCTCTGTGTCCTTCAGCTTCTTTGTCAATTCAGCATTTTTCTCCAGGGCAGTCGCAAGCGTTTGGTCAATATTAGCTCTGTACGAGTCTGCCCTCGACCAATGTAGGAGAGCATCCTCCTGCTCTTTTGAGACTTTGGCTCCCTTGGCCGAAACAGCCCGACGAGCCTGGAATGCTTTGGCAAAGGTTTTTCGTGACATCTTGAGTCCCAGCAACAAGTAACACAAAAGGTAAGAAAGACATGTGATACAATCGAGGAAACTAAGTATACCCACTTTGGCTGCAATAGTAAAAGATTCAAGCGACGAGTTAAGTGACTGTTTGCCCTTGCGATTCTGACTTTATTTACGAGTCGCAGATGAAGGAAGGACGAGCGTTGATGCTTCGGACTGGAGGTCTGTCCCATGAAATGCTGAGATAGGGAAAGCTCGTCATCAAAGTCTTCATTGTCGATCATCTTGCGTTGGGGCCTCTTAGAAGCCATTGACGGTCGGTATGAAGTAATAGGCTCGATCTCTAAAGGACCTGCAGAAGATATGAGGGCTGAGGCCTAGAGCTTAGCTACTATATCGTGTTCCTCGCGGGGGTATACCTTGAATAACTCTTGCAGGTTACGCCTACGAGGGAGAAGCGGGGGCATGGGTAAAGTGCCTACCAGGAGACAAGTACTAATTAGATATTTGATTCTCCGATTGGCTATATGATAGTCCTGGGAAACTCTATTATTAAATTTCCCTACTAACTGTGGATGTTCGAAACCTGCATGATAAACCAAATGTCAGACGTGCAAATAAAAAAAATTGGGTTAATACCCCTCGATGTGCAGGAAAATCGAAAGACGTATTTTTGGGAAACCCTAATTGATAGGGGATCACCCTGTTCCCCAGATAACCAGGTACTTTCCAGCCTGAGCAGTACATACTCGACCGCTGATTAACTGCGTGGGCACATCTGCGTGAGGGGAAAGATAATAATAACTCTCCCTGGAAACTGGCAATAGAGCGTAAAAATAAAATATATCCTGCATAGTAGGGTCGCCTAGGTTGTTACACGTGAAGAACAACCATGTAGAAAACAGATAACGCCATCCTATAAGATGTAATTGGACTGTGGCTATGCTAAAATGGTTCAAGAACTCGCAGAAAAAAAGGGTGTAGTAGGAGCCCCATGCCCTCGTGCACGAAGGCGGCGCAAATGGCATAATAACCTGGAGGGGGTGCTGGCACCTGTCATTTGACCCTGGAAGGATGGTAGGGTAATTGTCCGGTAGTTGACACAAAATTCAAACCTGACGCAACCAATCTTTCGTTAATATCAATTTTACTAATAGAAGAGACCCCATAAGCATACCCATGGTGTAAAATCTCCTATCCCAATGCTTCCGAGCATTTGGGACAATCCTTGACTCATAAATTATCAAGTTGTCGACCGATGAAGTACGCCTAAGGGAGGGGACTGCTCTTCCCAAAATTCTAAAATTGAAAGTATTGCAATCCGTATATGAAAATACGAGGACAGGGTAAACTCACCAAATCGTTTGAGAGTGACGACAATGAGGGAATCACATAGGGAAGGGAGAAGAATCAAAGCTTGAAATTCAAATTTTGAAAAATGATTAAGGTTTCTCATTCTTTCCTTTTTATGCATGCAGAATCCCAAGAGTCGCTTTAACAAAAATGATGGCATTTCATTAAAGTAGCTAGCCCCAAAGCCACCCATCGAGAATATTGAAATTCGAAGCGATCAGCGTCAAGGTACACGTCGAAACACCCCCAAAGGATAGGTAAAACCTTGACTAATCTTTATACCTCAATATTGCGTATTTCAAGGCGCTCGAGGCCAATCACCCCTTAAGCACCTCCTATTTTTTGCGTGCAGGCACAAAGATTTGATAACGACTAGCTTGGGGCTACACCTCAAATTCACCTCTGAAGCCTTCCGTAACCATATTTAATATTGGAGCTGAACTTCTCATACCAGCCCTATTAAAGCAGAGGAAGTTCTAAGACCCCCACCACTGGATCTTCTTGTAACTCTGTGTATTTATCGACTAGCTATGCACCTATAGCTCGGGGTTGGATTCCGCGTCAAAACGTCAATTGCCACCGGGAAATCTTAAACTCTGGAGTAGCTATGTTTCCCCTGCACTTGTATATTTACAATTGGGACTTTCGGACCTTCAGACTTACAGATTTTATGCTCGAGGCTAGAATTATTTTCCCCAAGTGCCGTCCATATGTGTTTTTGATCTAGATCTTGGATTTCGTATTTCTATACTCAGGGCTGGATTTATTGCCATCGAGAATTTATTCACGAGTATGCCTATTATCAATTTCAGACATCAAATCCAACTTATTTCAACATCCGCTTGTGCGTGTCGCACTACGGATATTATCTCATTTGCGGCACCAATACCGCATAACTTGGCACGCCAGCCAAACAAACTAACTCTTCACCTCAAGGCAATTAACCAAACTAGTTATCTCGAGCCTTCGTGGGAACCACCAGAACAATCAAATGCTTGGTGTATATAAAGCCCACCAGCTTTGCTCGAATACCCGAGACGTTAAATTCCTCAGATTAGAGAAAACAGTCATCGCTCAATGCGTGTTAATGCCACTACCGACTTTAACCAAATAAGTGCTAAGACGCTAAGTTACCGAGGCAGTAATTCCATCATGACCTCTTTAGGAGTCAAATTCATTGGAGGATAAACTAAATATCTTCTCGATATTATTGAACCTGTAGGGATTGGTAAACTTACATCAAGATCCCCAAAAAAATCGTGCAACTCTTTCAATTAGCTGAATCAATAACCATTCGGCATTGTCATATTATCATACAGACTTTTGATATTCAAAATCCCTTCGCAGTAAAGAAGTTGTGACTCTCGAAAGATCACTCAGTTGGAATAAAAATTCGAATCTCTTATTCAAATTGTGGACGGTATTATATGTTGACGTTCGATTTTGGTCGCGAGATCAAAACGAGGCTCTAAGCTATGATTTAATCGGACACCCCAAAACGAATTGGCTGATAGGAAGGTTTATAGTCCCCCCGAAATGGACTGGCTGATATCTTATAGATTGAACGATCAAAATTACAGGGATTTTCGATGATTGGAAGTTTGGAAAATACAAAGAAAATGAGAAACTTGCTATAGGACGTAAAAAAGTAATAGTGGAGTATCAAATGTGTGAGTAGTTCTAACAAGACATCTATTTATACAAAATATTCGTTTTCATTTGATAGTGGGAGTTTTGCATGTAGAATTTTAACGAATATTATAAAGGATGAAAAATAATAAGATAACAAATTAATTAAATTAGAAGTGACATGGTATGCGTAAGTATGTCAATTCAAGTAACTAATTTTGGTGTTAAATTTATGGTAAATACTTAGATATTATATTAAGTGCAACTCCCGCGGAGTCCCTTCTTCATTCAATATGGTTTGGTTTTTGGCCCGACTATTAATTATATTTGTCATAAAGGTAAGTTGACATGCTTGGAGTTAAACGACCGAGGGTCGATCTGTCAAGGAATTTATGCGTAATCCATCAGTATGACTTGCGTATAAGATTTCATGGGCCACTAGGTGAAATAAATTAATATTAGTTTTTCAAAAGCTTATAATTTAATTATTTTAACATTATTTGAAATGCACATTTATGTGTTTACTAACTTTATTTTAGGTATGTGATGTCCGCTATGATTAATATTCGTACACATAATCCACTCACCGGTTCGAATTTTCTTGAGTGAAAATGCAACCCGAGTTTTATCCTCATTGCCGAAGAGCCCCTATTTGTTTTTGAAATTGTGCGCCCCGAAGTTATAACTGTAGAGGATCATTAAGCAAAGTGTGATTTCTATGCAATGTAGATTAAGTCTAACAATATAGCAAAATGTTATATGATGATGATTATATCCAAGCCATTGCTAATGCAAATTTAGCACATTGATGATGCTCGATTATGGTAATCTCAAGGCTTGGTACGGGACAACAAACAGGGCCGGCCATTTCAACCTTATCAAAAGGATCATGGGGAAAAAATGGCTAAGGGGAGCTCGGTGTGAGAGTACGTGAATATGATGATCTATCTAGGAGGAGGTATCAACGAGGAAGCGAAGGTAAATGTTGAGGGTCAAAATCTCAAAACCATCGAACCGGGACCTCGACCACTCAAAGCTCTCGAAATCGCTAGTCAAAATCATACAAGTCAAAAAAACCTCGAGCACTGAACATTGATCCCGGAAAAAGCTCGAGACCCACGGGCAGGCCAAGGATAAAAACCTTCGGGCAGACTAACTCCTCAAGACCCATCGGCCCAGAATCCTCGAGTTCTCTCACAAAATCTGCATGATAGCATCCACATGTTTGCGCACATATATGAAGGATCTAGAATGATTCCCTTGCTGAATCAGCATGGCACCCAAAGCATGACTCTAACCTCTTCTATGTACTTTGCAGATTGCCACCGACTATTTTTGATCTAGTCCTCAACTTAAGGATTATTTAGATTCGTCCTGTACTTACCGTATAAATAAATGACTAATCAGCAAGAGTCACACATTACATTCAGCACTTTAATTTTCATTCTGTAGCTTATTAGCGTCATGTAGTAAAGAGCACATTTTTCGTAATATTCCGACTCCGATCATAAAAAACATCTGTAATTTCACCCTTTCAGTATATAAAATAACAGCCAGTTAGTTCCAAGGGACTATAAACCTTCTTGGAAGTCATGGTGTCCGATTACAATCTATCCTAGAGCCTTAAATCGATCTCCGATTAAAAAAAACCTCAATAATTTTGTGCCCACCGTGGGTTCTAGGCAATGATTTCAGTCAGAAATCTCAATCCTAATGTTTTTGTCGTTCATCTTCTCAACCGAATTCCCCTTTCCACTCTCTAATTTGCAAAACTCCCCGTTCCCCTGTTGAAAACTTGTCATTATTTTTCGTTCTGAAATATTTTGAGGGCTTCACACGCAGCTGTTAACCCATTCAATAATCCTTCCACTCCCAAACATGATAATTCCACCCAGGCTCATGGTAAATGAGTGGTCCCAATGTTCCGACCAAACCCGCCTCTAGCGTGGATAAACTCTACGTGACCTGATCACACAAATTCAGCAATTCCGTGAAGAATCAGGTCGCGAAAGGTCAGATATCCAGCGTTCTGAAGATGTGATGGCATCAATGGTCAAACTTTCTCGAGCGAAAAGGAGCCCATGTCCTCAATTAGCCCTCTGCAAAGGCGGGACGGGAGTCATTAGAACCTGTACCGCGTTATGAAGTCACCGCCAAGGAGAACCCGAGCTGACGTGGAGAGGGAGGCTCTCTAGTGCAGGCTCGAGAAATTAAAGGGTAGGCTGGCGCGCGTGCCAGGCCAACTGATGCCTGATGAGGAGATTGATGGTCGAGTTACTACGACTCTTCATTCATCGACCAAATAACAGAGGTCGAGACGCCGACAAAGTTCACACCTTTGAGCATGAAATCGTCCGACGGGACGTCAGATCCCGATGAGCATATTTCCATGTTTAAGATGAAGATGCAAATAGTAGTGGTTCCGGCGATCGATAGAGAGGCCTCTATGTCCAAGAGTTTTGCGACCATGCTTAACAGTTCGATTTTGCAATGGTTTGTGCACTCGAAATGCATTCGATACATTCCTTGGCATAGCTGCATCCAAGCTTTGTGCAGGCAGTTTGCCTGTAGTAGGAGGATAAGGAAGAGGTCGGATGATTTGTACGCTATCCTACAGAAGGGCACAAGTCCTTAAAGGACTTCGTGGCAAGGTTTAACATGGAACACGTGTCGATCCCTAATTGTTCTAAGAAGACAGTTGTTACAGCCTTTAGGAAAGGTTTGAAGAGGAAGTCTGAGCTCTTCGCAGAGCTCGAAAACAACCATGCTCATCAATAGATGAGGTTTTGTTTAGAGCTGAAGCGCATATACGCCTTGAGAATAAGTTTGTGCGACACTGACCTGCTATCATCATCATTCAAGACTCGGGGCTCCCGCCAAGTGACCCCTCCATTATCTCCCGAGCTAGCTTCTAGCCCCTCGGTCAAGCATCTCTATATTAAGTTCTCAAGCCGGCCACGACCTCTCGATCGAGACTGCGCCAATGCACTAACAAACATTATCTAACTTTTGCCCCAAGGCACAAAAAACATACTGACCGTCAGGTCCCCTAGGCTCCGTCACATTCAGACAACTAAATTCCCCTTTGCATTGCCGCTCCTTATGAAGCATGAGATGCCACAAGACCTCTGTCACTTGCCTACAGCATTAACATCTAAATATCCAGAATCTGCATTCGATAACCATCCCGTGCGATGCATGGTATGCCACAAGACCTCTGTCGCTTGCCTACGGCATCGACATGTAAATATCTAGAATCTGCACTAGATATCCACTCCGTACGATGCGCGGGAAAACCGCAAGACCTCGATCATCTACACTTTGTAATGATACAAAAAGTACTTAGAACCGTAACAAGTATCCATGCTCCTGGATGACCTATCTCCCGGAGGGTAAATTGATCGATCTCACAACCCCTCGTGGCTCCTCTCAGGACACCTGCAACTCGGAGCATGAACTAAATTATATCACCAGCCAATTTTCTAATATCATTACCGAAACATTAAATTCCCCAAAAATACATTTACATATCTACGGTCTCTCTTGCAGCATCGACTATATCCACTCGAAGTGTCTAGGCCTCGAACTGAGAAGACACTCGAACTCATCTTACGCCTCTCGGCAGGAACAAACCACCTTACTAATATCTTATACATATCCTGTACTTCACCTTCTTAACTCGAGGCCAGCCACCTCAGGAAAGGAGTTGTTCGTGAAATTTTTGGTAGGACTTGCGAATCAGCAACAATGGCTTACAGTTCATTCTCGCTGTGAAAGCAGATAAAACACCAACTTCGACGTATATTTTTGGTGAACTTTATCACTCGTAGATTTGTCTACACGAACCAATTAACTTGGTCCGTGAAGATGCGGGCTCATTATTGTGGGCCAAAATATTTGTTCAATCTCATTTGTTGATCAGAAGTCCAGAACACCAGCTTCGTGTGTATTGCCATGAACTTTAGCCAATCGGTAGGCTTCTCGAACCCTCTCATTGTTTCGAAGGACCCTAGTCGATGGATTTAGCATGAGTACTCCTTCTTGAAGGCCCCTCAGGGTTGGAATCTAGCACAAGTACCATCCTCCGAAACCTCTCTGGAGCCGAGTTCGAGGTTTTAGGCGTATGCAACCCACGTGCTGGAAAGATCCAGAACGATTCTCTGCTGACTCAACATAGGAGAGAACGTACGACTCCAACCTCCCCAGCTATATTTGCAGATCGCCCCCTGGGGTATTTTAAATAGAGCACTTGGTTAGGAATTATTCAGATTCTATTGATGTAACAGTATAGATAGTGTTTTCACATAGTGCACACACAATTAAATTCACGCACAATACTACAAAACTCCCATCATCTTGTTCGACGAGCTCCTCGTCGAGAACCATTGTACTTTCACCCAAATTACTCTATCAAATACTAGCCAGTTAGTTTTGGGGGACTATAAACCTTCCTGGAAGTCCTGGTATCCGATTTACTTTCCCACTTAGAGCCTAGATCATTCAAACGATCAAAATCAAATCTCAACACCTATTGTCTTCTCAGTTGAAGAGGACGCAGTCGTTGCTTTCCCTCATCATGATGTGTTGGTTGTAAGTATGATTGTTAACAACTTCTAGCTCCAACGTATTCTCATCGACAAAAGGAGTTCAACCAATATCCTGTTCCTCGCCGCACTAAGGAGCATGGGGGGACGTCGGCCGTGACCTTATTCCTAAGGCCACGACATTGGTAGGGTTTAGTGGAGAGTGGTTGACGACTTTAGGAGAGATCTCCTCGTCTGTTTATGTTGGTGGGATCAACTGCTCGTTTAATTTCCAATTCATTGATGCTCTGTCGGCTTACAATGCCATCCTTGGCCGCCCCTGGATCCATGAGATGAAGGCAGTGCATTTAACATTCCATCAGATGGTGAAATTCCCTACCCTATGGGTAGTTCATACAATTAAAGGAGAGCAAGTGGCCTCGAGGTCACATTACCTCGTAAATCTCAAAGAGCATTAACCGAAAACCAAAGATATGTGTTAGTCTGAGCATATTTTAGAATTTAAAATTTTCTTTAGTTCGATTATGTATATCCCTCTTTCAGTCACAAAAAGATATGTATCGACAAAATTATCAATGGGAATAGTGATATTTCTTTCATTTATTCTATTTTTCAAGGTACATACTAGAGAACGAATTCATCCGAGGAGGAACAAATTGAGCGATATAAAAACAACAGGGAAGTAAACTAAAGAATTTCATTCATAATCAAACATTTACATTATATTTACATCGTGGCACTTTACTCTCGATCCCTATGCTATGTCAAAAATGAATTGAATTGCTTTAGCTGCCTTACAATGGTATATGATTACAAGTTTAACAAGAATGCAGGACTTGGCCCACTACGAAGAACTAAATTCGGACCTCGAAGATCAGTCAAAGTCGATGGTCATGACTCGGCACCTGAGCCATGTTGATCAGCTTGAGCAACTGAAGAGTCCCTGGTTGAATCATATTCAACCTTGAAATTGTCCAATTTGCTCAGGCTTAGGTCAGGGCACTCTTCACGTAGGTAATCCTTCAGCATCTCCTTCATGGTGTCAGCCATGGCAATCAGTTGCCCTTTCTAGCTCCGATAGGAAGATGGCATTCAGGTCGATGCCCTTTCCAGTTCGAGCTTTGCTCATGAGGAACTCGATCTTGGTGAGTTGAGCTTAAGACTTTTCCAAGTCCCTCCAAAGTTTAGCCACTTGTGCCTTGGCCAGCTCCAATTCACCTTTGTCATTGTCGTGCTTCGAGACAAGAGTAGTGACTACCCCCCGTTGCACAAGAGCTTGAAATGCAACTCTGAATTTTGCTCGAGGGCCTTAGCCAGACTCTGCTCAACCTCAACTTTTGGGGTATCAGTCGAGGACCAGCATTATTGGGCCTTGTCCCTCTCCTTCACGGCCTGATCCCGCTCCTGCTTAATCTTCTCTAGCTCTTTTGCTAGCCGAGAGTGGTCAGACACTACCTTCTCGATATGTGAGAAGATGTTGCGGGAACCCTCGACACCCTACAACAACGTCGTGATTAGAAATGAAAAATTATTAAATAAATAGAGCAAATGGTAGAGAATCACCCTGATCAAAAAGTCGGGGGAATAGAAGCGCTTTCGTTCGATCCTGGTGGAAGCATCCTGAGATTCTCCACCACGCGTGACCA
>AYJT01063621.1:0-12995 GCA_001278415.1 Ocimum tenuiflorum | reverse complement strand
TTGTTATTCAACAAATTTAGAATCATGTATAATATTATGACTATACATGCATTTTAATTGAAAAATCATGTCCGTTAGTTAAAAGATTTGGACGACTGTGATTTATTATTATTTATCACCTAATCACCACCCTATAGTCTTCTTGTTATATTTTAGGATAAAAGATATTTGTTATAAATATTTTGATACAATATATGAGTAATTTTCTCAACTTTTTAATTAGTGATGGAAGTGTTTGTTTTGAGACGTGTGCGATTATGCAGGTGCAATGGCTGTGATGAGATAGGAATAGGATATGCAGATGATGTTAAGATACCTAAACTGTAACTCTATTTGGTGAATGATAAGAAGCAGTTAGATGGAGGTGGTAGAGAAGCATGGGTAACTTTTTACTCGTAAACTATTATTTGGAAGCAACACAATAATCGTGTGTTCGAAGCCAACACCCACATTTTCAGCCTCTCACACTTAAAAGCCTCATATATGTGAACCAACAAAACACCGCTGCTGCCTTCCCAAAATCTCCATATCCATCCGCCAAAATGCAAATGCAGAATCTATTTTAAGACCCTTCCTCAAATATGCCGAGCATGGGAGGCACGTTTCAACAAATTTCCAGACCTGATGCTTCCACGAGCCATGACCAAGGACCAGTCTATGTTGCCATGCCTGCTGGAATAGACTTGACCCTCATGCGAATGGTAAGAATCCATCACAGACGACTCCAAATTAGTCCATGCATTTTATTTTCTCTGAGTCAGTGTGAAACTGATGCAGGTCTTAGCAGAGGCGGTGGGCACGTTCGTGCTCATGTTTTGCATATGTGGGATAATAGGGAACTTGCATTTCATGGGAATTGAAACAGGGATAATGGAGTATGCAGCAACAGCAGGCCTAACCGTGGTGGTCATAGTTTTCTCAATTGGCTCAATCTCTGGTGCTCATATTAACCCTGCTGTCACCATTGCTTTCGCTGCAGCCGGTCCATTCCCATGGTCCAAGGTTAACACATTTTTCATACCATCATCATTTCACAACTCTGTTGCATTTGACAGAAACTAACCCTTTTTCTTTTTCTGTTGATTTCATTTCCAAGGTTCCCCTGTTTGTTGTTGGACAAGTAGGGGGTTCTGTTTTGGCAACTTATGTGGGGTGGTTTGTTTACGACATCAAACCAGAGCTAATGCTAACCACACCCATCCGTCATGGATGGAGGGCTGCCTTCTTAGTGGAGCTCGTTGCGACGTTCATCGTGCTATTCCTCACCACAGCCTTGTTCAATGAAAAACAATCTGTCAGACATCATTCTTGAACAAAAAAAGTTGTTCTGTTTCTTGTTGGTTCGTCATAGTTGGATAATGTTCCGAATTGTTGCAGGTAAAGCAGGTGTCTGGATTTGTTGCCGGAGGGGCTATATGTTTGGGAGTGCTCATCTCAGGGTACAACATCTCAACTCTTTATCCTTCAAACGATGCATTCATTATTTGGAGAAACTTTTGTTGATGAGTATGCGAACAGGCCGGTTTCAGGGGGATCGATGAATCCAGCAAGGTCACTGGGTCCAGCGCTGGTTTCATGGTCATTTGATGGGTTGTGGATATATCTTGTTGCCCCTACACTCGGAGCCATTGCAGGCGTCGTCGTGTTTCGCCTTTTGCGTCTCCAAGGCTGGCCTTGCGATCCCATTCCTTCACAAGGAGCAGCAGCCATCCAGCCCACCACCCATACCTCCTTGCATTAGACTTAATTTTTAACTAATACTATATAGAGAGAGATATTATGCAGTATATATAATACTGCATGAGAAATTCGGTTTCTCATGCCTTCTCTTCAGTGTGTCCTTGAAGATTGATGATATATATTTTCAACATTTGATTCTGGAATCAAACTTGGAGATCATAATAATTCCACAAGTATCTTGGATTTCAAGAATTTCGCGTTTTGTTTATTTGCCAAAAACACCTCATGACTTTGCACCAGGCATTTTTAATTTATGAATATTTTGATATTGTGACATTTTCATTTATCATTTGTTGTCGTATTTATAATATTTGTTTGTTTTCTTTTCTTTGGTCACTTGGATGAAAACTGTGGTGCGTCCAATTTATAGTTTCTTGTGGCATATTAGACAAATGATAGAATCCGATTCCTTAGAATGTGTGCTTTTTATGCAAATGAAACATGTACACTAAGCTGCCAATGTTTGGAAGAGTTCACGAATGCAAATACTTTGAGAAAAATAAATCATGAATAATCAGTGAATCAAGATTTTTAGTAGAATAAGTACAAGGAAAGGAGGATGGGTTCCAATATTTGTCATACAGAGGTCTTACAGATCAGATATCCATTGTTGGGATGTTTTCGAGAAGAGGGTTAAGCTCGAAAGAAGAATTCTATGTAGCAACCAATAGATTCTAATAAATGTGGGAGTGCTGAGTTAAAATAAAATAAAATTGGGTCCCTATCAAACATCATCGATCACAAGCTTAGTTAAATCTTTCTATTAAACTAACTGGAAATTGCGATGGCAAAGCACCTTTTGGACACTAAACTAATGGTCTCCCATCCAATAACTTAGGGATTTATGCAAATAACGTCTTCTTCTATCTGATGAAGTAACTTTTTATATTTTAAGATGAGTGTCACAATATTGATCCTTGTACATTTTTGCACATAAATAAAAGGATGGTGTGTTTTGTCGGACAAAGAAAGGGACTGGCAAGACTAATCGGGTATTTATTTTTTATTAATCAATTAAGAGGGGAGATTTTGCTCTTTATAAATTATATCCCATCGTTTTAGCATTCTTTTTTCTTAAAAAAAATAATCTAACATTAACATATTAATATCAAACAAATTATCCTATTATTTTCTCTCCGCAAATCTAACATGTCTATATAACAAAAACTACATTAAAGAAGATTATGGCGTGTCATTTGCATGCTATCGTAGCTTTATAAATTATATAGTACATAATACATGTTATTGAATTTCAAAACTGAATTTCTTAAAATTAACTGTTCCCATGAAATATCAATTGTGCAATAAAAGTCTAATCGACATGATTTTCTTTTTGTGCAACTTTAAAAGGCCCCTGTTGTAATGTAATATTGCCCACATTGTGTAGGCTTTTAGCTATCCATTCTATGCCCAAAAATATGATGTTCTTATAATCTCGCTCTCCTTTTCTTTTTTGAAAGCTAAAATCTCACGCTCAAGACTATACAAGGTACTCTTTTTCTTTAAATTATAATAGTATTTGGGTATATGGAGTGTGTGTCAAATTCAAGACTTTTTTATCTTCAAACATTTTAGAGTTACAAAGATCATCGACGAATTTTCTCTTTACTTTAATGGGCCATTCATGATTCCGTGTACCTAAAACGATTTTTTCAGGAATAAAACGATATGTTTGAGTTCACTGTGTCATACATTTTTTATCTTCATTATTCCGAATTAGCTTCTCAAGCCCTCTACCAGAAAAGATAGTATATAAAACAGATTAGGTATGAATTATTGAACTCGTTTCCTTTGTTATTGTGTATCACATATATATGATGGCATTATCAATATAGCTTTGAATAAATCATAATAACCCACTGACATCCCATGTTATTGGCGAGCTGAGTCACATCCCACAAATCACCCAGAATTATAATCAAATCTCGATTACAAACAAATAAATAATATAATGACTAAAATGTGAGGCAATGTAGAAAGGGACCAATGAATAATATAATTAAATGGTCCAAACCCTCCAACAATTGTGGGAAGAACCCAATAACCCAGTTGAGTTTGAGGATCAAAATAGAAAATAAAAGTGGTTTAGTATCCAAGTTCATCAATTATGAGAGACCAGGCCATCCTCTAAATTGACACCCATGCATTGTCATGTTGTACATTTGGATATATATATATAAGAAAGTAATCGAGGTACGTACAGTCCATCAACCGGAAATTGTTGGTAGCTGAATGTGATCGAACGGAGTCATTCTCGGAATTGTAGATCAGGCGACTGCAGAGAGAATAAAAATATAAGAATAGAATGATCTTTAGGGGCTGTATGTGAAGGTGATGTTGATTGTGATTGTGATTGTGATTGTGATTGTGCTTGGCTTTGTTACATCTTTGTTTAGCTACAAAATTCTAGGGGGCAATAGAGATGCCTTAATTTTCAGTCCCCATAACTGATATGGATGGGTTCAAGGTGTGAGGATGATTTAACAAGTGGACACTCATTCAATTATTTAGCAAGAGATTAGTAAATAATAATAGATGATAACTTATATATTGTGTTAATCAACTTAGAAACCTCTTGTTTTAATTTTTTGGGATAACACTTTTTATCAAGACTAAGTAATAATTATGGAAGTGGTGGTCAACAACAAATATGAAATCTTGTGACCATCACACTTTTGACGATACATAAATCCCAAATTTAGGATATTCTGCCAAGACACATAGCAATTTACATGAACCATCAATATTTTGAATTAATGTTAATCTAGTTGTATTAGTATGTTATTAGTTTCTCATTTGCGCAATGTACACGTCGTTACGTCATTATTAATGATTTGTCATTCTAATAAATAAATTTATTGATTATTATAATTCATAAATATTATATGATATAAAAAAATTAATCATGTAAATATTTCTCTAAAAAAGCATATAAAAATATTTTAGAACAAACTTGATAATTTGTTAAATAGCTTGTTTCGATCAGTTACGTTTAATGTAAGTATTAAGGAAGTTTGTTAATCGTTATAGGAAAATTAGGGTTATCTATCCCAAACTTCCAAAAATTAGGGGATTCTATCATACACTTTTAATTTCAGGGAATTTTAATCTACACTATCTTCTTTCATGTAATTTCATCACAACACACTTAACACCGTTAAATTTAAGTCATGTCAGCTGTTAGTGTTGAGGTGACACACTAATTGTTTTTTTTAATTGCCTACTAAGCAAATTCTTTGATAAAATAATAAAAAACAAAAGAAAAGATAAAAATTTAAAAAATGGAAAAGGAAAAGGAAAAATAACTCAAAATCCAAAAAGATTGACGTCAAAATATTTCTGTTGAAGCCAACATGTAGATGACAACACGAGAGATTGAGTTTTTTTTTTTCTTTTTCGTTTTTACTCTTAATTTTCATTTTTTTGGATTTTGAGTTATTTTTTCTTTTTATTTTTAATTTTTTTTATTTCATAAATGGATTTGCTTAGTCAGCAATTAAAAAAAAAGTAAGTAGTCTGCCGGCTGATGTAGCTTAAATTTAATGGTGTTAAGTGTGTTGAGATGAAATTAAATAAAAGAAGATAGTGTAAGATAGAATTCCCTAAAATTGAAAGTGTGGGATAGAATCTCCTAATTTTTAAAAGTTTGGGATAGGTAACCCTAGTTTCTCATTGTTATAATAGATAGATTGGTTTGACTATTATCATACTAACAGATGCACAGTGAATTAGCTTTGATTGCACCATGATTATGGATAAAAGAACATTCTTATTTATGCAGAAAATTGTCCAATTAGTTATCATATGACTGAAAAAAAAAAGGGATATAACAGAAATTTCGAACGCGAGTTCGAGTACTGATACGAATTAAACTATATAACACATTAAAATTTTGTTGTTTAGTTCATAATGACTACTTATGAGGACGTTTATCAAGTTAGGAAATTTGGTAGATACATTATAGTGGGATTACAGTCTCACAAAAGGCACTCTCAAACCCCAGAGTAGAGGTAATCACATTCGTAGTTATAATTCTTATGAGATCTACTTTATATATCTAATTGATATAATCTCATGCTCCATGATTCAACAATTTCCCACTTAGAATTCAACAAATAAAAATGGCAAAAACTTATGTTAGATCGCCTAAATGATTTAGGTGGATCTAAATAGTCTATTACAATTCAAACTCATATTCGGCATTGATCTTAAACCCAAATTTATACTCGTCGTTGATCTTAACTTTAAATCCACCTAAATAATTTAGGTGGTGTAACATGAGATCTCATCATATAAAATTCTCTTTATAGGGAAGTTTTTACCCAAAATATCTCCTAGCCAAATTCTAGTCAATATTCTATAAATGTTGCTTTCGCCTGCAGGCACACAATAAATTAGCTAAGGACCACCGTATCGAAATATCTCCCTTTAGGATTATTTTCAAAATGAGACGGATAATATTGAAAAGAAAGAATAGGAAATGAAATAAAAGATAAAGAGGCAAAGTTGACTGTCAATTGCTTTAATCAATGGGCCACTCCCAAAACCATGGGCGTCTATAGCACCATATTTGCTGTCCCTCAATATATAGGGAAGGGATTATGCGCCAAAACAATATTGAAATACGTTAAAAGGAACAAATTTAATTTAATTTTAAGATTTAAAAGATCTGCCGTTAAAATTTTTCTTCAATGTCTTTCAAAAGTAGTAAAATATGCTTCAAGAAACAAAAAAAATACAATATTTGTTAAGTATAACATATATATAAGAAATATGAATATATATACACACACATACATTTTTTGCATAGCCATTTCAATTAATATTTACCCATCAATCCAACTTAAAATTAGCTAGTTAGTTTATCTATAACGATCGAGCTAAAAATTAAATTAGAATTGAAATATTTAGACCAAAGAAAATTCAATGTCGAATATACCATGACTAAATAGCCCAAAACTCAATAAGTTAGCCTAATAAAGCAAATGATATCTGCATTATATTTATATCACAATTGTGACAATATTATAATCTATTTTAGTAGTAAAGCTCATAACTTTTAACCAAGTTTTAAGTTAAATGTTACTAGATAATAAGCCATTAAAAACTACATCGATTGTAAAAAGATGCATGTTCAATGTTGTTTAAGCAGTAGAATAATGAATTACGAATGCTTACGAGCACAAGCTATAAAACTATACTTGTAAAAATAAATTCATGAGTTAACATGCCCAAAAATAACCAAAAAATTAAAAGTTTAAGATCAAATTGATCCCTACCACATGACCAACAATTTGATGAGACATTGTCTAAAACCTCACGAGTTGATTTAATTGACACCCTTTCTAGGTAGTGTCGCAAGACTTTGTAGGGAAATTCTTTAAAAAAGAACAATAACTGAAAAACCTTAAATGATTTGATTATAAATCCTTCATTTAATCACTTAGAATTCGCATCAACGACTTTGCATCTTGTTTATTGTACAATATTTGTAGGGATGTCTCCAATAACTAATTTTCCCTCGACATCAAAAATAAAATAAAAATTTTGAAATGCTAAACACCCTTTTCACTTGTATCATTAGTTAAACACGCTCAACTTCGAGACTTTTGTAAGAAGAGAATCACAAAAGAAATGATAGTACTATTATATGAATACATAACACATGTCAATTTCTGTGGTATTCTCTTCAATTGTGCAGTTGCTTGTAGTTCATAATCTTTCTAATTAATGTTTAGCTGCAGGGAAGACTATATTGAGGATGATGATTAGGCAGTGTAATGTGAAGGTGAGCTGATTGAGTGTGATAATCTTCCAATTATTAACTGCATAAATGGTAGGGAAAGCTGCATATGCTGTCTAAGATGATTTCATTGTCGGATATTTGGAAGCTATATGATGAGCTTGGAATGAGGGTATTCAAGTTAATATGAACAAGATTCATTATCATTTAAATGATTTTATTAGTCTTCGATATAATCCCCTGCACGTCATTTCTATTATTGAACTAGATGTGAGATTGTGATTATATAAAAGAAATTGTATTCTAAAATAAAAAATCTTCTTAAGTTTCAACCACACAACTCAACCGTCAATTCCTTCAATTTAAGTAAACTAAAAAAATTAAACAATATTCTCTGTTTTTATTAGATATAACTATGCAACAAGCTAGCTAACTTTTTTTTACTGAATTTGAAGCATAACATTTTATCCTAACGTATCAAGTGAAGCTTAAAGTTTAAAAATACAGTATAGAGTTCCTTAGCCAAATAGCTGCTTTAGTTATAGGTGTCTTATCTCCGTTACACTTTTATGTTACGCACTGTGTTATACATCGAATTGTTACATGTTTTTGTTAATAATTTTTTTTCAATTTTAATTTTAAATGTTTTAATTTATTTTTACAGAAATTGTGTGAGCTTGATCCAGGGGCAAACCCTAACGGGGGCAACCGGGGTTGACCGAACCCACAACAAGCCTAGAAGAAGAAAGGTTTCTGGTTGGACCGTTGCTGCCCCACCAACGCCAGACCTGCTGTTGTTTGCGTGCATCCACACACACACTTCGACCCTACGAGATTTAAACTCTGAGTCTACCCCTGGCTTGATCCAAATTAGACTCCATAATATTTTTTTTCAACAATTGTTAATTATCGATTATCAAATATTAAAAATTTTGCAATAATATTCAAAAATAATTACATATCCTAGTTAAATCTAACAAACTCACACAATATCCATAAAACTAAACTAAATCATACATAATTAAAATTGAAAAAAATTAACTAACATAATAAAGATACGATGTATAAAACAAAAGTGTAACAAGGATGTCAAGACCTTTTGTGTTATAGTCCAGCGTTTCTTGGTTGAAATTGCTAAGCCCATTAAAAAAAGGAGTTTTTTTTATCTGTAATTATAAATAATACATAGTTTTAGAAAGGAAAAAGTGTTTCTATGGAAATAAAATATCAAGTGGGAATATAATTATGTATCTGTGTTCCCTCAAATGAGCTAGGAATCTATCTGATTTCATGATTCCATCTAACTCCAAAGAAATCACATGAATTGATTCCGATGATACTTATTAAATAGGAAGTTGATGTCAATTTGATATTAAAAAGTATGTGATTAGATTCAGACAAATTTCATGAACATGGTTTTCATACGTCATTAGTACACAGAAAACTTGAGCGCATCCATTGTTTTAAATGTTGGATATTTGGACCCGTCGCTTCGATTTTATCCCTTTTTTTTCCTGGAGTAATTAAACATGTGCAAATCACAATCAGTTATATTATCCGTCTATTATTAGAAGTTTTTAATTTTATTTCCAACTTAATTTTCTTCTCGTATAACAGCTCTCTAAAACTCTAGATTATGGTGTACTAGTAAAATTTCTTAAGAAATGGAACACAATTCTCTCTCCAGAGACAATGACGCTTCATCTTGCATGTATTCACACATCAATATTCTTGAATGTTTGGAATATACTCGATGGTAATTTCGTTATTGAAATACAAGATGAGAAACTAGGTTGTCTTTGAAGAATCTTGTTTTAAAAAAAGTAAAATATTCTAAAAAATTGTTTATTCAGGAAAGTAGAAAAGTGGTGATAAAATCTGAATATGTTTTGCAGGAAATGCCTTTTCAGGAAATGTGAAATACATTTTTCTAAAAAAAAAATGTAAACGAACGAAGATTCCGTTTATTTGCCTTTTTTCCAGACAAAGTTTACTTAAATCACTTTTTTAAAAAAAAGTAATTTCATTCAAAAATCGCATTCAAATTTCATCTCCTCTTTTTTTATTCCATAACTAAAGAAAGGGTAAACAAATAATCTTTTGTAATCTTTTTTAGAGTAATTTTGTAATACAAAATCAAATAGAGGGCAATGACGATAGGAAATGAATGAAATAGGTATAATTATATGACCACGTGCGCTAGGAATAAGATTTAAATCCTAAGTTGATTATATTTTATAGCCCAATAAGGAGTAAGAAAATGCAGGATTTTTTTTTTAGTTGAGAGATGGGGAATATGATTTGAACCATAAATCTCTCTCATTTAGAGGGTGTTTATACATAGGTCTCCATCAATGAAGCTACCACATAGGGATAGAGAAAATGCAGGAATTAAATGAACTATTTTGTGGTTGCAAAATAAGAATGGGGACATAGTCGATAGTTGGTGAATAGTTAGGGCATTTAATAATGAATATTTATAAGTCATGACATAATTGATGATTAGTGTAGAGTTTAGGATGTAACGACCGTCAAGCATAACATTGTATTTAAGTTATAAGATTGTATTAATATTTAACAAATTTAAAATATCATGTTAAAATTATAACTCGATATAAAGGTTGTGACTTGTGATATTTGTAATGAAGCTTTATTTTTTTTTATTTGTTTCTAAAACCATATCCTTTTGATACATGTAGGTGTGCTCAATGGATACATCAACCATCATCCACAGCAAAAAATCGGGGATGTTATGTCACGTCCAAATCAAAAAGTAATGCTGAGTTTGCATATATATAAATTTACGACATTGTTTAATTTATAATAACTTCAATGTGGTAGTTTTCAATGAATTGACCTAAACGTTTATCATGTATATATCCATTTTTAATAATAACACAAGATCTCGCGACATGTGATCAAACTATGTTACGATACGAAAGATTATATGATGGGTTATAAGTTCAAAGTTCATTGATACCGCTAGGTGTGATCCTGTATCACACACAAGTTATCAACTGTGAATTACTTAATTAATTATGTCTAATTTTAGCAAATGACGCTTGTTTTAATTCCAAGTATTCCGACTTTTCAAGTTTTATGCGATTTTCGCCGTGCAACTGACTGTTGAAATGTAATCAGGATTTAGATAAGCGTAATTGAAGTCGATCGATATTTGTAAATAGCACTAATAATTTGAATAGACAATTAGACATTTCATGCCAATGTAGGTAATTAAAAACCAAGTCTTAATCGCTGCATAAAATTCCACAGCTAGCTATCAGTACTATCGCTTTTCGTATTTTATATAAAGTTGACGTTGCTTGTCCCCCCACCCTTTGTTTGTTTGTTTGTTTTTTTTTTTTCCCTAATTATTTTTTAGGGGTGTTACAGATGGAATTGAGGTTCTTTTCTGTTAAATCAAACTGAATTCTAGTAAGAGAATTCAAACTATTTAAGAATATCAAAATATTGTAAATGCAACCCGAACCTTAAATTATTATATATTTTGATTTAATATATAAACATAGTTTATTTATAATTATAGAGTTGATTTCGTTTAATTTCTTTTAGTGAAAGAACTTGATTTTTAAATAAAACAAGAAATTTCTATTGCACATTTATAAACCATAAGTAAAGTTAACGTAATGATACTGTAAAGCGACGGCAACATTCATACTGTAACAGGAATCTAGTTACTTCTTAAACTATAATCAATAAGAATTATCATATTAATTTTATTGATTTAGAATCACACTGCCGCACGATTGGTCTTAGACTTATATCCAATTGTTTTAGCTAATTCATTGTATGTTGTTTTTTCCCGTGCTATGTTAATGCGTGGAGTTTTATTGAAACTTAAAGTGTTATTTTGTTTTAAAATTTCAGTACACTAATTTTCAGCAAATTTTGGAATTTAACACATGCCATGAAAATTTTATACTAAAATCCATCAAAAAAATTTAAAAGGCATGCATTAATACTTCTTTCATTTTTTTTTTCAAATGCGTCAGAAATCAAGTGAAATTAAAATTTACGTATGGATCGAATAAGATATCGTTAAAATATGCATTTTGGTAATTGCAAAATAAATACTATCATTATCCAACTAAGTTTAAAGCAAGCAAAAATGTAATCCCCATAGAAAAACAAAATTTTGTACAAAAAGAATAAAGAAACTCGTGCATTAAAGAAAAGTGAGGTGAAGAAACGAAGATAAAATAAATTTGTATCACACAAATTCTAAACAATATGAGGAAGCCGTCAAACCGGACATGCAGTTGTTCGTTTTTGGATTGGGGGAGACGAGAGTGAGCTTCGAACCATACCCGTATTTTTTTCTTTGAAGGATTTTTATAATTGAATGTCAATCACTTGCAAATTAGAATTCTCTACTTGTATAAATATCAATTTTGTTGGATTGAGGTTTGTGCCTGTAGGAGAATCTCAAACCAATTAAGGTATTCCTAGACTCTTATCAAGAAGCCAATGATTTGCAAGAGATATGAAACTTCAGCTTTCTATCCCAATTTTATGGCGGATACTCTACATTATCTTAGAAAAGACTTTATTGTTAAGTTTTTCACATGTTTCAAGAGACTAATCTCAGAGGCCACAGCTCTATCTTCTTGCCCATTTTGGAGTGCACGCAATAATGTCGTTATTAGGACAGACCATTTTCCTCACTAGCACTTGTTTCGGCTATCAATCGAGATAGGTAATATATAATCCTTTCCTCTTAAAAAAAATTGTCCCAGATTTGTGCAATGACTGTGAATTCAAATAACTTGGTCTTCATTTATGTTATCTTGTTCATTATAATTGATATCTAGCTGAAATATGTATGTATATATATATATATATAGGGTCACACCGGTGAGAACACCCTTATAGTGAGATATGAGAATAAATCTCATCAATTAATAACAATAAACGGACGTAGCGGATGATAGGATTGGTATTTGCTCCGTCTTTGCACATTAATGCCTATCAACTTGCATATGAGGGTATTTCTATCAAAAAAAACTATAACGGTAAGGGTTCCGGATTCCGTTATTAGATTTAGTTTGCAAAAATGTAGATCTTGATGTTTATGCAATATTGCACATGCGTGATGTGCAGATCTGCATATCTATGTTTGACAAGTTAAAAAAACTTATAAAAAACAAAGAGGGTTCCGATATGCAATATTGCACATGTGCTGTATATTTTGATCAAAGTACCCCCGATATGCAACTGATTGGCCGTGTATGTGTAAATACGGAAATTTAATCAAGACGAGATCTAGACCGTCCATTGTTTTCTTTTTTCTTTTCCTTCCAATAAAATCCTTTTATGTGTACAGAAATATTGCATCATTATTTTATTAAAAGAATTATGTCATATTATCTTTTACATTTTGAGATTATTATCCAGGACCTTCGATACCGCCATTTTCCGTGAAAATAATTCACAAAACGATTCTTATGCCTTTGAATGTTAAAATTTGATTATAATTTTTAAGCAACATTGG
>AYJT01063595.1:0-13371 GCA_001278415.1 Ocimum tenuiflorum | reverse complement strand
TATTATATCATGTATAAAATAATTACATTATTGTCTTTTAAAATATATATTTGAGAAGGATAAAATAGGGAATAAACTTTTTTAAAGAATTAAGGCACTTTTATAATAAGTATAGATATTTAAATTTATATTATATATTTATGTATATAGTAACAATATTGAATTTGTTTTATCTATATTAATAAATTCAAATTAATGGACTTAGTCACTCAATTAGATACTTGTTCGTGCAAATTTGTACGATTTAACAATTGAAGGGGGTGGATTGGGATCCCGAAACCCATAGATCTTTATGGATATGAAGAGTTGATTTTCATTGAATGAGATGGAGAATTACATAGAATAAGTCACTAGGTAACATGAATACACCTTAACCTTAGCGGTTATGGTTGTATTAAATCCCTAAAATCTTGGGATTTCAGCATTTATAACAATTTTCCCTTTCTCTTGCTTGCGATCTCTCCGATCTTCTGTGAGCTCAAGCTCTTTTAGGCCTTCCACATGAGTTCAAGCTCCTTCAACTCTTCTTATCCTTTAAATCTCCTTCCAGCTCTTCTTCAAAATCAAGTTGCTCCCTCATGGCCCCTTTAGCATGGGTCCCAAAAATTGGAGACTAATATTTAGCTCTCAACATTACTATTTTCATCGAGAAATACACTATGATATATGGACCTAGGGTAGTTAGCGTTTGTCATAAAATAAATCATATTTAATATTATGTTAAAAATGATATTGTGTAATATAATAGTAAGAGTATCTAATGAATTTATTGCAAGTTAAAATAGTAATAATGAAAGAGTAAAATTGACTAAAGAAAATATTTGATTTTAATATATTTAAATAATTTACATTGTGAATTTATATTATACTTAATCTTTTATTTTGAACTTGATTAATTGAGAGTTTTTTTATTTTGTTTCAAATACAAGTTTATCAATAATTTGATTAGTGTTGTTTGAAATCACAATCTAATTTTTCTTTATGATATGCTGTTTGAAATTTGAGTATGTCGTTTTCTTTGTCCTATCTCAAAATTCTCTCCATCTCTCTCGCAGTCAAAATTCCCTTGTGTTATTACTTGTGCATACAAAAAGAAAAAAAAAGTCCTTTGTCTGTATGTGGTTTGTCCATGCCTTTTTATTAGAGATCTCCAAATTACCCTTGTAAAACTCAGATTTCGAATGAGTCTTGCTATTATTTCTTTAAGTCCCCAAATCCCAGCCTTGATCGAAAAAGCTCCGATCACAAAAATTCCAGCTCCACCACCCACGACGGTGCCAACTGCGCACATTAGCACGACTACTTCTATTCATCTTCTCCTCGCAAGAGAAACTCATACATCACATCTTATTAGGTTCTCCGATTTCCTTTGATCTCATTTTCGTTCATTCTAAAGATTTCAGACATTTTTTTGCATGATAAGGTAATTTAGTCCTCGTTTGAATCCGACCAATTTTCTGTTATTTCAATTTTTCGTCATTTCTCGATTAGGTTAAATAAATCATGAATTCGAACAACGGGAATTCTAACAACGAATCGGGCTCGGTAAACGCCTTCGACTTTGATCTCGGGCTGGGTTCAGGTCGGTCGAGACCTATGAATGATAAGAGAAATCAGACATCCACGTACTCATCGACGACTTATGCTTATTCAGCGAGGCCGAATACGGCGTCGTCCTGGACTAATCAACCCGCATATTCGGTTCAATCGGGCTTGACAGGTCTCTCACCCGGCCCGACATCGATGGTGGGAGATATTTTCGGGAAGAGCTGGAATTCTCCGGCAACTCGGAGCTCCGGTTCTTCAGGTATTGGCATAGTGAATAATAAGAACCCGAATTTGTTTGGTGATTTGGTGAACTCAGCAATGGGCGGGAACAAGAACAGCAATGTGCCACTGAAAAACAAGGCTCCTGTTGCGAGCCAGAACGCATTCTCCATGGGGTCTGTGGCAAATTCATTGCCAAAAGTTAATTATTCAGTCAGCGGAGCTTCAGGATCTAATGTCAGTAGCTGCGGTACAAATGTGAATATTGGTGGTAATTACAACAAAAGCTCGAGTCTTGGTGGTAATAATGTGAATTTGGGTGGAAATAGTGTTAGGAATTCGACTCTTGGGGGTCCAGCAATGAAAAGTATGGGAGGAAGTGGAGCAGGAGGTTTTGGGACGGGTTCAGCCAAGGACCCTTTTGGATCTTTGGTCGATTTTGGGTCTAAGCCATCTGCTGGTATGAATGCAGCTAGTAAAGCAAGTGATAAGAGTGGTTTGGAGGATGATTTGTTTGGGGGCTTTCAAAATGCCACATCAAGTTCATCGAGTGCTTTTCCCTCGAACAATGATCCATTGGCTGATCCATTTGGGAGTTTTCAAAATGCCAATTCAGAAACTAGTAGATCTTCATTTTCATCAGGTGCTTTTTCCACAAGTAACAATGATCCATTCGGGAGTTTTCAGAATGCCACTTCAAAAACTAGCGGGTCTTCATTTCCAGCAGATTCTGTTTCCACAAGTGACAGTGATCCATTTGGTGATTCCTTTGGGAGTTTTCAGAATGCCACTTCAAAAACCAATGGGTCTTCATTTTCAGCAGATTCTTTTTCCACAAGTAACAATGATCCATTGGGTGATTCCTTTGGGAGTTTCCACAATGCCACTTCAAAAGCTAGTGGGTCTTCATTTTCAGCAGGTGCTTTTTCCACAAGTAATAATGATCCATTGGGTGATTTTGGGTTTTCTAGTACTGCATCTAACAATCAAAGTCAGCCTCAGAAACAGTCTTCGGGGGGAAATGAATTTGATGCATTGTTTTCTTCGACTTCTGGCGGAGAAACATTTACTGGGCAACAGTTCTCTGAGGTTGACGATTGGGGAATAAATTCAGAGTTTGCAGGAAATGATGCAGGGGGAACGACCGAGCTCGAAGGCCTTCCTCCTCCACCAGCCGGTGTTTCTGCTTCTGCGGCAAAGAATAAGGGTATGGACAATTACAAGCAGGGGCAGTTTGCTGATGCTATAAAATGGTTGTCTTGGGCTGTTGTTCTTCTGGAGAAAGCTGGTGATAATGATGGGTCTGCAGAGGTGTTAATCAGCAGGGCTTCATGTTACAAGGAAGTCGGAGAGTATAAGAAGGCTGTAGCTGACTGTACGAAGGTACTTGTTTCCTTGCTAAATTTTCTTTATGATCTATAAATTACCCAATTCAACGTTTTGTTGCAGTTATGATGTTAGAAATCTAGATTATATCATGCATGAATTAATTCTGTCCTCCAATTGTGGAAGTGGTGAAATATGTATTTTTAAGGGATAGCTGCTGTAAGTGGAATTATAGTTGTTACATACTGTGTAAAAATTGGTCTCACTCAGGCAATAAGAACAATGATTGCTTCCTGTATATTGATTATCAACTGCTCTCTCTCTCTCTCTGGATTATGGTCAACATTGATGGATGCTAGAGCATGCATATGATACAATCTAGTACGGACATCAAACTGAAAAATATGCAGAAACAATGTGCATTGAATGGGATAGAATAAATACACAGGTCTAATGCCACTCTGTAGGGGGCTAAACCTTATCGTAAACTTTTTGACCTTTCTGCAATGTAACTAATGTTTGGGTTGTCATATTGTGCATGACTCGATGCAATGTTATCTCTCTTAAAACTTCCGAAATGTCACTTTCTCACACATGTTGAAGAGTTTGTGAGTTATGCTATATTGTGCAGGTGCTTGGACGTGATGGCAAAAATGTATCTGTTCTGGTCCAGCGTGCCCTTCTTTACGAAAGCATGGAGAAATACAAGCTTGGGGCAGAAGACCTCAGAACTGTTATGAATCTTGATCCCGGTAATAGAGTTGCAAGAAGTACCATCCACCGGCTAACGAAGATGGCTGGTTAGAGATTTTTTTTAAAACTTACAGTATGGTAGTTACTATACCTGTGTTCACATGAATATGTCATATCTGAAAGAGTATGTGGGAGGCGTCTATGCGGTTGCACTGTTCATGAGTTGATAGGTCTCTTAAACTAAAGCTTGTAAGATTTCTCTTCTTTTTCATTTTTTTTCAAGGTTAGTATGTGATCTCTGGTGTTTTTTAGGGATGATTGTATTGTTATTGATTGATTATGTAGCCATTTCCATTTGCATCATAAATTGTTGAGGTTTGCGATAGTGGAATGTTTTAATTTTGTAAAGCTAGATAGGTATCCATATTCAAATGCTATATTTGTAGAATTTAAGATATATGATCTCAAAAAACTTGCCAACGGAAGAAAGTGAAAATGATGCTCATCATTTGTGTTGTGAGATAACATGACCATCTATTCTCTTACCTATCATGCTCATCATTTGGGCTGTGAGATGACATTCTGGTTTTATATATCATTTACTAATATAATTTTACACGTCATTCAGTAAAATGCACTTGAATCGTGACGTACCAGTTGATGCGAAGCGCATTAAAATATATATATATATATATATATTACTATGTATCCACTGAATGATTCAAATCATTCACATTACATGAATAATAATATTCTTGAGACATTCTTTACATCTTGTTTTATTTGCAAAATTTTATTTCTTTAATAAATCATATAATCGTTGTTACTTGGTAGGTTGTGATCATAAATAATTTACTATTCAACGATTGACCCATTAGCTTTCAAAATAAATATTAAATCAAGTATTATTATAATCAAAGTTGAAAAATCCAAAAGGAAAATCAAACCTATCATTTCGATACTCAAGGTCTGATAGCTGATTGAGATACGGCACGATGATTACAACGAAAATATTTTACATGTGATAAGTAAGAAGAAATACATATTGGTACATGACTGAAATGTTTGGTGCCAAGTTCAGGCCCCAGGCTTAATATGTTACAAAACATAGACAACCTTAGAAAACCTAACTAATCTAAACACGAATATACATATGGATAAAATAAAAACAAACTTAAAAAATAGTAGCACAAGTTATTTAGCCCGAGCTCGAAGTCTAGTCAATAACACAGTAACACTATATTATTGCTTAAGACTAAGGAATCAAACCGAGTAACATTTTGTTAAAATTTGATATGTTTAATATTGAGTATTGAACTTTATCATCAAATACTTGAGGTTTAACAAGCTTCATTAATCAACCACTAGACAAGTCACCACCGACTTTCTAAATTTAATTATAATTTAAATTCTATATTTTCTTGAAAATAAATTATTTTATGTGCACAAAATATCATATTTACTCATATTTAGTATTTTCTCGTGACTAGCAAAATTAATCGGAAAAAAAAATTATAGTGCCTATCACTAATAAAGAATATAGATGTAAATTGTGAATAATTTTTTGTTTCTTATACAATTTTAGTTAAGATTTAAAAAAGAATTAACTCTTTTGATTGATTAAATTACTAAAGCAGCTTGAACGAAATTATTTCAAATGAAGATTTAAAACTGTTAATAGCTCCTCATTATAATACTTATGACCATAAGTTAAGCAGGCAGCAGGGTAGCAGCCCATTTGAATTGAAATATTGGCCATTTAAATTCAAGTATATATACCATCAAATCAAACTAACCTGTAGGAAAGAAACACAAAGAAAAGATCTAAAATATAAAACAAACAAATCTCATCAAATTCCGTTTCTTACATTCTTACCTTTCTCTTCTACCCCCAGCAAAATCTCCATTACAATTTTGATCTCCAGTTCTTATACGTACATTTGGATTTCGATACATTCATATATAACTAGAGAGTGAGATGTCTTCCATGGAACAATTGATGAACGGCGGCGTCGGAGTCAGCGGGGTGAAGTACGTTCAAATGCAGTCGGAGACGGATTTTCAATCGATGCCCTCGTCGTTTTATTCGTTCCACCAGCAGAATTTTCCGGTCGGGGAGTCGGCTCGAATTTTTGACGAGTTGCCTAAAGCTAAGATTATTCAAGTATCGCGGCCTGATGCTGGTGATATTAGTCCCATGCAACTCACATACACGATTGAGTTCCAATACAAACAGGTGCGCGTCAATTTTAGGTTGTGATTATGCGATCCCGATAACGTATTAGAGGATGAGATTTGTTGAGTTCATGTCGATCGGATTCTGGCTTATGTAGGAAGATCGTAAAGGGATTTGAGTCGAGCAATTTGATTTCTACAAATTTCGTGGCCAAGTATAATCTGAACGTTTGCAGTTTTCGATGATTTATTTGTTTGTCTGATGGAACTATCGGATTTGGGGAAGATGGTTTGATGGGATTTGTATATTTAAACAGGTCAAATCTTGGAATTGTGCAGTTGAGTTTGGGGAAAAAATGTTTCCTTTTTCTGACTCTAGGTCTGGTTGAGTGGAAAGGGTGTTGAATTGAAAAGGAACTGGGATAACCCTCTATACAGTTCTAATTATTTTCATTGAATTTGAAATGCAATTTTGTTCGACTGGAAGTTACCTATTTGTGGAAAGCAAGTGATGATTTAAATTCAGAAATAAACTAGATTTCTGCTCATTTTTCATAGAACTAAGATCACTTATAGTAGGGGTTATAGTTGAGTACTCAGAACTTTTTGGATGATGGGCATTTGTATCTGTGACAGTATTTATTTTAATAAAAATTGAAGTGTCATATATAGTTTAATGTTTATAGGATTTTTGTTGGTGCTTGCCAGACGATCTGAAACTTTGGGAAGGTCTTGCTTGTACCCCTTAACAGGTTTTCTAGAACGAGTCTATTGATATCATTGCAACACATTTCTTATACCCTTCATGCTATATACATGCCCTTTATTGATAATGAACTGTGTTTTGCTTGTGTGAAAGGTATTCTGTATTTGAAAATGAAGTGGTGAAGCCTCTTCTCATTCTGCTTTGAAGTAAACTAATCATCACTTTTTAGAATGGTTGTAGTTGCATACTAGGAGCTTTTTGGATGTTGATGAGCATATGTAAAAAGTTGGGTGTGGAGTGTTTTCATTTCTCCACACCTATCATGTACAATTTCTTACCAATGGAAGGTCACTTTATTTTCTGCATTGCTGATTTCTCTTTTCTTTTACCATAGTTCAAGTGGCAGTTAGTGAAGAAAGCTTCGCAAGTTTTTTTCTTACACTTTGCCTTGAAGAAGCGAAAATTTATTGAGGAGATTCATGAAAAGCAAGAGCAGGTATTTAACCTACTTCGTCCTGAATACTTTATCATACATCCAAGCATTCAACTTTTTGGGTATTACATCAACTATCTTGGTGGACTTATTGTTGTTTCCATGGTATACATGACTTGATGTTTCTCAAGTTCTCATTCTTTTTGTAATGTATTCAATTCAATACTTTCTTTGTCATTTTAATTAGTATTAATTTACATTGGCTCTTGTTTTGTTAAGGTCAAAGAATGGCTTCAAAATCTAGGAATAGGAGACCATGCAACAGTAATTCAAGATGATGACGAGGCAGATGATGAAGCTATTCCTTCACGCAATGATGAGAGTGCTAAAAACAGGTGCTTCACACAAGAGTGGCTTATTTAGCTCTTATAAAGAGTGAAATTCATTGTTTTCTGTTGTAATAGTTATGAATCTTACAGGTGGTTTTTTGTTCAGAGATGTACCATCTAGTGCTGCTCTTCCAATTATTCGGCCAGCACTTTTGAGGCAGCATTCTATGTCTGACAGAGCAAGGGGAGCAATGCAGGGATACTTAAATCATTTTCTAAGCAACATAGATATTGTAAATTCTCAAGAGGTGAGGTTTCTGAATATTACTTTATCTGTATTTGCATCTAGGAGATGCATGCTTGATCTTAACATTTTATTTTAATGATTTTTTCTAAAATTACCATTTAGAGATAGAAAATTGTTTTTGTGATTAGGGCAGAAAATATTTCAATTGTGATTAGGGGTGGGGATGCGCAATAACTCAAAATTATGACCTTTTTTTAAGAAGCCGAGGGCAGTTGATTGCTCCATCAGGTCAGGGTCAGGGTCAGTAGCTCTTCCTGTACGAAAGTTATACTTGGATTTTAGCTAGGGCTATTTTATAGGCAGCAAAATGTTGCCCAGAATGTACATGATTTGCTATTACTTATAATGATTTGATCAAGATTGTGTCAGCTTGATACTAATACCTTATAAAATTTTAGCTTAACTAGTTTTCACCTATATCGATGTATGAGCATTATTACTTCTAACTAAATGACCTGCTATTCTTAAATCCTCGTGAATGCTTTACTATGTTCAAAATCTATACATTGTAGGTGTGCAGGTTTTTGGAAGTTTCCAAGCTGTCTTTCTCACCAGAGTATGGTCCTAAGCTAAAGGAAGATTATATTATGGTCAAGCATTTGCCAAAGATTTCTACCAATGATGATGATAGAAAATGTTGTGCATGTCCATGGTTCTGTTGCTGCAGAGATAATTGGCAGAAGGTTTATTCTTTACTTGGTGATCTCTGTGATCTAATATGAGTAGTTTAATTTGATACTTTGTCCTGTCTTATTGCCTCCCTCTGATTCAATGAAGTTACGTGTTTGTTTCCATAATTACTGGCCTTTATTCTATATGACTATTTTTTTATGTTCAATGAAGTATAAACTTGCCAAATCGTTGAGCTCTGGTTTCCAGCTTTCAACATGCTATTTCTATTGGAAATTTTAGCTAAAGGCAACTCTTGAATGCATCCTTGTCTCATTTCCTGTGATTCAGCTCTTTCTCCTTTCTCTTCTGTTCTTTCTGATAACCATCCCGTCCACATCTGATAATTTGTGTACTTTTAAGATATTTGCGGTCTAAATGATTTGAATAATCTGCAGGTATGGGCTGTGCTAAAACCTGGGTTCTTGGCTTTCCTTAAGGACCCTTCTGATCCCAATCCCCTAGACATTATTGTTTTTGATGTCCTACCAGCTTCAAATGGAAATGGAGACAGCCGAATATCCTTGGCAAAAGAAGTTAATGATCACAACCCATTGCGACATTATTTCAGGGTAAGTCATGTACGAATCATGCATTTTCTTGAAGCATTTCCACTTTAGGGCTCTTTCCCTGAACCTCTATTTTAATACCTCCTTTAGCCTACTCAATGTGAACTGAGCACACTGCTTTAACTGAAGCTCAACTATTTGAGAACATTGTTGATTATGATGTTGACCTATTTATTTTCTGGGATTTTTCACTAGTTTTTTCAGCTGAATCAATAAGCAGGATTTAGTGGCCTACTTGGATATGTAACTATATGGTTCTTCACAGTTCAAGTAGTTCATGTACACGGCTATGTTGTAACCAAGCTCTTTCTTGTCAGCTAGAACCTTTCACAATATGCTTTCATAGTTAACAACTTGTAGTTTAGTTCATTGGGTTCTGTGTTAGGTGACTTGTGGAACTAGGAGCATAAAGCTTAGAACCAAAAGTGATGGCAAAGTAAAAGATTGGGTGGCTGCAATCAATGATGCTGCTGTTCGACCATCTGAAGGTTGGTGTCACCCCCATCGCTTTGGCTCTTTTGCTCCACCCCGGGGTCTGACTGAAGATGGTAGCCAAGCTCAGTGGTTTGTGGATGGTCGTGCTGCATTTAACGCTATTGCTTTGGCCATTGAGGAAGCTAAATCAGAGGTTTGTCCTTAACTTTTGGTTCCTCATATTTTCATAAACTCTGTTGATTATTTTCTTTACCTGTGACAAATTGCAAGATATTTGATGCAGATTTTTATTTGTGGTTGGTGGATGTGCCCAGAATTATTCCTACGACGTCCATTCCGTGCTAATGCATCCTCTAGGCTTGATTCTTTACTGGAATCTAAAGCCAAGCAAGGTGTTCAGGTAGTATAAAAATTTTATATAATAATGATGTTAATTAGTACTCCTAAAAGACATTTTTGATTTACTAAGTTTTACTAGCCATTCTGTTAATGGCCCAAGAGTAAATGCCTAATGCTGTTTGCCTGATTGCATTCAATTTGCATAATTGCCTAATTGGATACTAGAAGCTCGATAGCAGTATACACATAATTATAGAAGAAAAGCATTACATGCTTACCTTAAAAAAAGGGCTCAACTGTGTGCAATTATCATTAGTTATGTGAAGAAGTGCAAATTTATCTTCGAATAATTTTTTATGTTTAAAATTTTTCGTTCTCAAATTGTCAATGGGCTTGGGCTTGATTTGCAAGACCAAGAGATCATGTTGTTTCTGCATGACTCTCCAATATGAAAGAGTTATAGAGATGATTAAGATTCAATGCCAATGTTTAATCTATGTTATTTCTATTGTTCGAGATCGATGGTGTAACTGCTTTTGCTCCTTAATCTTGGCAAGTCATCGATGTTTATCTGAGTTCAATATACAAAAAGCATGTTGCTCAGGCTTTCTTCCCACTGCTGTGCATGTTTCTATATGTTCTTGATGTCTCTCATTCATACTGCCTCTGCTTGTTTCTAACCATCCTCTACACTTTCATATTATGCTTATCATGGCTGGAACTTTAAAAATGAACCTGTAAATATTAAAACAGTTAGCAAGGTTGTCCTATATATGTGATAAGTTTGAACAAGAATAATAACAGTTGTAAAATAAAGAAAGAAGAGGAAAAAAGTTATAGAATCTAAAGAAAGAAGGAGCACGAGAAGATAAATGGGTTTTCCTTTGCTAGGATGAAGCAATTTCACACAGTGTGTAATAATAGTAAACCACTAAAATAAATAACCCTAGGTAGGCCTTGTGAGCTTTTCCTTCAAGGTACAAGCGTGGATACTTAAGTCGTTTATTTCAATACTTCAATTACGATCATATATGCGACTGAGGCCAAATACAACTCCCAAGAATGATGTTTCTTATCAAAAGAAAAAAAAATGTGTAAATAACACTCCAAGAATGGTAAAAAACGATATTCAAATATGGTTGTGAAAATGACGTATTTAAATACCTTGCTCTGAATATAGTTGAAAATATGGAATAGACTGAATGATGAAAACTGTTGGATTGAAGACCCTTTTGGAGCTAAATCATCTCTGAAGAACCTTCAATTATTCTGAAATGAACTTCAAAAAGTTCCCGATGAATTTTACATTGCTTTCATTGATGACACAAACATTACCTGGGGCTAGGTTAATAATCCTACTCTTTGTTTGTTTCCGATTAAATTGAATGCTTGATGGTTGGCATTCATCTAATTTTTCTAGGTGTACATTCTTCTATACAAAGAGGTTGCTTTAGCTCTCAAAATTAATAGCGTTTACAGCAAGAGAAAGCTTCTGGGCATCCATGAGAATATCAGAGTACTTCGGTATCCTGACCATTTTTCTTCTGGCGTCTATTTATGGTAGGCTTCCATCATAAGTGATAAATTTTTTTGCATCATTTTAGGTGTTCTGATAGATTTCATATTCAATTTGATATGTTTATACTCAAATTGCATGTCACGTGTAGGTCCCACCACGAAAAGATTGTTATTGTGGACCACCAAATATGTTTTGTTGGAGGACTTGATCTGTGCTTTGGCCGTTATGATTCTGGTGAACATCAAGTGGGTGACCATCCATCCCATATATGGCCTGGGAAAGATTATTACAATCCAAGGTATGTTCTAACACATATTGGTTGAAGATGGTTTCCTTTAAGTCTCTAATCATACTACTGTTGTGTGACCCTACTTTGACAAGAGTTAAATAATCTCTCTATTAAAAGTAAATGCTATAATAGCTTATCCTTTCTGAGTTTCTCATCAGTTTGTTTGTTAAAGTCAAAAAGCTGTTTCTGGTAATGGCAATGGAGACATCACGTTGACATGATTGTGCAACTGGTGTTGATATGCTTATGTTTTGAAACTTGTCACTTGCTTGTGTCATTACTCTATGTACTACCATTGGACTATCAGTACAAACTTTTCACTCTTTTTTCTTGAAAGCAACTAGAAGATTTATTCTTTGATGATTATATTGTTCCCCATCTCATGTTCAGCACATGAAACTCGCTGACATAATGTGCTATCTCAGGGAATCAGAACCTAATTCCTGGGAGGACACAATGAAGGATGAATTAGATCGATTAAAATATCCACGCATGCCTTGGCATGATGTCCACTGTGCTATATGGGGACCGCCCTGCCATGACATAGCTCGACATTTTGTACAGCGATGGAACTATGCAAAGGTCAAATCCATTTATTGTTGGTTACAATTTAAAGGTTATATACACCATAAGATTTTTTTTTTTTTTGTATTTACTTCTTGTCATGATCTACCAGAGAAATAAAGCTCCAAACGAACAAGCAATTCCACTGCTTTTGCCTCAGCACCACATGGTTATTCCTCATTACATGGGAAAAAGCTCAGAGATAGAGATTGGAAATAAGTACAGCAGCGATTCTGAAATAAAAAGAAATGACTCCTTTTCCTCGTCATCGTATCAAGACGTCCCATTGCTTATGCCTCAAGAGGCTAATGGGCTAGAGGATGTAACTATTGAACCAAAAATAAATGGATTTAATGCACAACATGATCTTCATGGTCAGCCAAGCAGGCCTGGCAAGAGTTCTTTCTGCTTCCGTAAATCCAAAGTTGAACCACTAATCTCAGATATGCCCATGAGGGGTTTTGTGGATGATCTCGACACCTTGGATTTCCAGAGTGAGTTCTCTTCCCATGTTAGGCAGTCAAGCTCAGAGGTTTCTGAGATGGAATGGTGGGAAGCACAGGAACGAGGTGATCAAGTTCTTTCTTCTGATGAAATTGGTCAGGTCGGTCCTCGCGTATCTTGTCGTTGTCAGGTGAGTTCCAACTTCATGCATAGCCTTAAAAATCTTTTAATATGATGAACCTATCGCCTTTCAACAGTCTGATGCTTACTCTATCTTCACTGTACATAGATATGTTACATATGTATATGCTACCCATTAATTTAAGGCTTCTCATGTTATTTACACATGAAGCACATACTCGCCGTATACTGTATCAGTCCAATGTCCTTCCTCAAGTCTTTTAGTCCAAGCCACTTAATCTGATTTCTCTCATTATACCTCACAAAAATATCGATATCAATGTTTGAACTTCCCATTGATATTTGTCTCTTTTTACTTTTTGTAACATTGTTATTGATCTTTCATCTGCTAATAAATATTAAATTTGCCTTTTCATCTGCTAATAAATACTAAGCTTGCTTCAGCAAAGATGCTTCTAATGACTAATAGGCCTTGTTTGGAATATTTGATTCTCCCTGATCCTTATGATCTGTGATTGCAGATTATTAGGAGTGTCAGCCAATGGTCTGCTGGTACAAGCCAGACTGAAGAAAGTATTCACAAATCATACTGTTCACTTATTGACAGAGCAGAGCATATTGTCTACATTGAGGTTTAATTAACTTTAGCCTCTAATTTTGACTTTC
>AYJT01063588.1:0-12839 GCA_001278415.1 Ocimum tenuiflorum | reverse complement strand
ATATATATATATATATCTTTTTTTTTCTTCCTCTGTCTGCGCAAGTCTGTATTTGTGTATGATATATGATATAAATATTCTATCATATCAAACTACTCGATCTATGAATTTTGCGTCATATTTTGTATTAGTTATATAAATTTCAATTATGTTATCCTATCTGATCTTACAATTCTATTATATAATAATTTGATTGAAGTCATTTCAATCATTTTATCCTATTTGATAATACAATTCAATTATATAATAAATTGACTTTAACAATTCAATTATATAATAAATTGAGTAAAGTCGAACCGGATTAAAAAATTATTATATGTTAAATGTAATGGGATGAGGAGATATATTATGATTTCATAATATTATTTAAAATTGAAATAAAAAAGAAAATCGTATCATATATGTCAAACTATGATGGTAAGGAAATAAAATGAGAAATAGTATTAAAATGCCACATATATATACCAAATATGGGCAATTTCGTGATGTTTTAAAAATAGTTTTTCAAAAAAATACAAATTATTAATAATATGCACAAATTATGAGAAAAGAGCATAAAATTATTTTTATCACACTGTTTTTTCATCAAAACATGTACTATTTTATAAAATAACAATTCACAAAAGTTTGATATCAGAATATGAATAGATATTACACGTAGTGTTCTATTTGTTTTGTTCGTAATAATATGCGTGTGAACATTCATATCAAAACAAAAATTTGCGTTAGACCGCCTAAAGGATTTAGATAAATTTAAATAGTTCATTTCAACCAACACAAACACATATCCACTCTGAATTCTAAATTCAAACACACATTCGCCTAATTGACTTGGATCCTAAATTCAAACATGCCTAAATGATTTAGGCGGTCGAATAGGAGACCTCATTCATATCAAATTGTATGGACGAATCTATTCACATTTTGTGGAAGGAAATTTTTTACATGTATAGATGAGGTAAAATATAGATATTATGTATAGTTTTACATCATAAAATCGGATATCATCATCAATAAGTTATGTTCCATTTTATTTTGCTTACCAAACTTTCTGTATTATAATCTATATCCATATGATACATGATAACAAAAAATTGCATTTATCCTAGTTTGACAAATCACCACACCACATCTTTATTAATTTCATTTTTGCAATTTATGTTATATAATATTTAAAAAAAAACACAAGCATTATTTTTCATTTAGCATTTGATTTGCTCCATTTTGTAAATTGAAGTTCATTTTTTGTATTTTTTTTTTTAAATATGGTTCAATGTATGTAGTTTGAGTTCATTAAATGAGATATCAATGCGCCATTTATTTGTATAAAAAAAGTGAAGTATTCTGAAAGAGTTATAAAAAATTATTTGTTTATAATTTTTTAGTTAAGAATATGATGGTCCCAAATTAGAGATAGTTGCTTTGCGGAACCGTTAGTTAATAAAATAGTTGCGAAAATGGTAAGTCCAAATTTTATCTCAGTTGACTTGTGAGCAAGTCAGTTGGGTTTGTTAAAGTTGTTTGTTGTCGAGTAGGATCAGTTATGATTTCTTCAACTATATTCCAGTTACTATCAATAGCGGAGTTTCAAATCAACACTTAGTGAAAATAAATAACTGGAAACTGTAAATGAGAGAATATTTATAGAGATTCGGATCTTAAAATCCTACATCCTCTCTTCCTTCACTATGAAGGGAATTTACTAATCTTTCTTGTACACGGCGTTTTAACATATATTACAGTTAAGATTCTTCTTCAATGGGAAGCTACTACCACTTCTGATATCAGGCACTGCAGTCCTCTGAAGCTTTACCGAATCCACTCCTAGGCGTCTTAGGTTTGCGGGATGAAGGTTTTAGTTCTCTTCGTAAACTTGGATCAAGTGTTAGAGTTGTTCTTAGATGAAAGATATCTAAGAACTTCTCGGTATCCTTAGCTGAAAGTTTTGGATCACCGGATGGTTTCTCGAGTTAAAACTCAGAAGTTAGCTTAGAAAGCATGAGAGAGAGTTAGACAAAAGAGAATGCGAGGTCGTAATGTGCACGTGTGTAACTTATTCTCCTTGTTCGACTCCTCTATTTATAGGTGAAAGATTTGAATAGTAGCCATTGTGAGACAACGGCCAAATTCCTCAAAATCAACGTTTGAAAAATTGCATCATTGATGTACTTGCAGCAGACTTTATCACCTCTTTATCCGTTGGATATTCGGTTAAAGTTATTATCCCCTGGATAATAACCAGAGACTGACTATCTTTTCTGGTACAGTTCGGCAGGTCAGCTCTGCTGCACGTCTGGTCACTTCTGATATTCCTTTTTTGAATCTCAGTTGACCTAAAGACAACTGGACTTTTAAGGTTGACTGAGAACTGACTTATTTCAACCTTTTTTCTGAAGTGACAGTTAGCTGATCTGGGTGTCAGACTTGGAGTCTTCTTGTCTCCCTCTTTTTCAGTTGGCCAGTCCATGGGGAACTGTTACCTGTGGTTATCTCACAGCTGAAGTAGTCAGCTGTGATATCTCACAACTGTGTTACAACAACCGTGGTATTTCAAAACTTGATCTTCACTCTTCAGGTCTTGAACTCTTCCAACTTCAACTCTTCGCGAACCTAAGTTATTACAAATTCAAACATATACAAGTTACAGTCTAAGATCAGTTCTATACTAATCAGCTACACTAATGATGTTTGACATCAATCAAAATACACATATTTCTAATAGGATACAAAAATAATAAAAATGAATTTTGTATGTGTTTCAGAGATACTTTTTAAAAAATTTTGGGATGCACTTTTCCGTAAAAAAAACGTAAACAAGCATAGCCAAAATATTGATTCACGTAATGCGCAGGTGTAAAAGTAGTTTTATTCTTATTTTGATAATATAATGAATATGCCGGAAAAGTTATAAGTGCTTTGTTTATATTATTTTAGTTAAGAAGTTATAAAAAAAATTAAAGATGAATTTTAAATATAATTCGAACAAAATATATCTTTCCCCAAAAAAATAAGAATAAAATAAACAAAAGAGAGCCAATTTTTGTATTTCTTGTGAAAAATGAAAACCCTCGTGACCTAATTCTTCTCCTCCATCAGCAAAATATTAATCAGTTGAGAGTTGAGACGCTACGGCCCTTCTCCTCTCTCCCCTGCTCATAGAAGCTCTACTCATACTGTGACAGTCTTACAGAATATTGGTCGTTCGTTATATGCTAAGCATAAAATCTGAAAATCATGTATTTCCTCTATCTGTTCCTCATTTAGTTTACTTCAAATGCTTATCTGAAAATTGTTTGGTGCTCCATTTGTTTTTATAGGTCGCGAATTTTTGTGAAGAACTTGCCCAAACATGCATCCGAAGACCGTCTCCGAGAATTCTTCTCACAGAAAGGGGAAGTCACCGATGCCAAGATTATGCGGACCAAGTAACCTTTTCCCCCCGAATATTGCTTTTTTTATTGTTTATTTTTTATTTTATTTAAATGAGTGTGATTGAAAATAATGGTTCAGCGATGGGAAGACCCGCCAATTTGGGTTTGTTGGATTTAGGACGGAGCGTGAAGCCCAGGAAGCCATAAAGTATTTCCACAAGTCTTTCATGGATACTCACAAAATTACTTGTGAGGTTTGTCTTAATATGCTGTTTCCTTATCCTTATAGTTTTTCATTTTGAGTTTCGAAAGTTAATAGTGCTGGTTGTGTTTGATTTGTATCTCAAAAGATAAATTAACCTGAAAAAGTTATTGCTAGTTATTTGTTTTTGTTTATTTAAGGAGAGAAATGTTGTATTTCCACAAATATGCATACAAATAAAATTACTTTGTTATGGGAGGAGTTGAAAAATTCAGCTCATTTTCTAACACATAACATGCATTAACCTTTTTATGCACATAGCCAGATTGCTTATAAGGTTGGAGATCCCGATATTCCACGACCGTGGAGCCGGCACTCATTGAAGAAAAAAGAGAATTCTTCTGTAGAAGGAAAGAAAGCAGCCAGTTCTAAAGTATCTAAAGCCGTAAAACAAGAGGGGAAGAGTCAGAAAAGTGTGAAGGACGATAAGAATGATGACACCCAATTCCAGGAGTTTATTGAGCTTATGCAGCCTCATAGCAAGTCAAAAATGTGGGCAAATGATACCGTTGCTGCTGTCACTCGTGATCAAAGTAATGCAGTGCCAGAAAATAAATACCAGATGGCAAAAGAAGAAAGCAAATTGGATGGAGATCTTAAAGGCACTGGAGAAGTGATTGCTCAGTCAGAAAAAGCAAATGAACCTAAAATTTTGGTTCATGATGAAGAAGTGTCCGACATGGATTACTTCAGGAGCAGAATTAAAAAGAAATGGTCAGATTCAGAAAGCAGTGACAATGAGAGTGATGGCGATAATGATGACAATGGTGGCGAGGGTCAAGACAAGAACAACAATGATCCTGCTGGGAATACACTTGAACCTGAATTTTCTGAAGGAGATGATGGCCCCTCTAAAGAGCCTGAATTTTCTGAAGGAGATGATGGCCAAGAACGTGGAAATGGCTTGGACGAACCATCATCCAGTCATGAGAATGAAGTTCTAGAATCTAGCCGTTTGTTCGTCCGCAATCTTCCCTACACTGCCACGTATGTAACACATTATTTGGTCTCCCTCTCTACATGTGTGCACGCGCGTACTTGTGGCCTGTGGATAAAGGATTATAGAAATCATAAAAGATCTAAGATATGAGTGCAATAATCAAGATTGCCACTTAAATAATTTTACACCTCTAAGTGGAGAAATTGCATGGGTATTTTTCTCAGTTAATTAAATATTCATCTATATATATGTGTAATATTTCTGATGTGATACTTTCTTTTCTACTCACTATAATAATTTCTTTATGAGTGATTTTGCATATGCATCTATAATTATGTATTTTATTTTTTAGCTTTCCATGCATCTTCATAATTTCCTCTTTATTTTGTTTTTATCATTTTTATTTGCTGACACTTCGTGATTACTCAGTGAGGAGGAACTAGAAAATCACTTCAGCAAATATGGCACAGTATCTCGGGTCCATATAGTTATTGACAAAGAAACAAGACGCTCAAAAGGATTTGGTTATGTCCAATTTGCACTTCCAGAATCTGCATCTAGGTATTATTTTTTTTTGTTTATAACACTTGACTTTATAAAGCACCATTGGCCTGGAACGTCAGCTATTCTCTACTGTATGGTGTTGACATAAATCTATTATTTATCCTGGAAGATGTAATTGGAGTTCAATAGTCCCCTTTTCTTGTGAAAAATTCAAGCTGTTTTTCTTACTCAAACATTGGCATGACCTTATTTTCACGTCTTTTCATTTTGGAGTCACTCTTTATATCTTTATGTTTTCTGATTTACTGTCATTTTAGTGGTCCCGGCCATACACTTATATTTTTGTGTACATGAAGTTGCTTTTACTTGTGTTGGTTCGTATTTTCCATGTCTGCGAATCTCTCACCTCAGGTTGATCTCCTTAGGGTTACCTGAAGCTTTGCTATATCACTAGTAATTTTTGTTCAGTTGTATGATTAATTAAACCTTCATTGTAAACACACTTATATGATTTGGGGATGCTATGTGAAAATGTAATTTTGTATGTTTCTTTTCTTTCCAGGGCTTTAGAAGAGATGGACAGCTCCCCTTTTCAGGGGAGATTATTGCATGTCATGCCTGCAAAAAAGCAGCCTTCTTATTCGCAAAAGTATGCATTTGTGACGATCAAGTTTCTTGACATATGTTAATTTCAGGCATTGTCTTGCCATTGGAAGTTTATATCTCTATGATGGACCTTATTTACAGGAGTAAAAATGATGAAGGACCATCCTCAAAATCACTTAAGCACCAAAAGAATGCAGAAAGGAAGGCTTTGGAAGAAGCTGGAAACACGAGGGCATGGAACAGCTTGTATATGCGTCCTGATACTGTAAGAAAATTTTAATATTAGGTTTGTCATCTATGATTAGTTGCCTTTATTGTATTTCTAATAACCTATCGATCAGCTTGTGATTTTAAGAAACATGGAAATAACACTGGTATGACAGCAGGTATTGGCCGTCAATTGTCCCTCTTGAAAATCTCTTATCCCAGTATAAGAGAATATCCCTTTAGTGCAATTCAAGATATATGCTTTTTGTCTTAAACTTGTTTTTTATGGTTTCATCCCATTTGTATTAGCCATGATTTGTCCCTCCCCTCACTTTCTAATTCCTAAGTGTAAATTGAAACATACTTGCTTACTCGAACCTGTTTCCCTAAATGGCTTCATTTTTGTAATGGTTGGGGGGTTCAGTTTGCTTGACCATGAAGCCTGATCCTTACTCCTGAAGTAAAATTCATGTGGATGATAGCAGCATCGTTATATTATTTTCTCCCTCCGACTTATAAATATGACCTTCCGTTTTGTAGTCCGCTTAGATATTCACCTTGACTTATTAGAATGCTCTATCACCTGATTTTCTTTTGTGATCCTTCATATTTAAGGTGGTTGAGAACGTTGCACGGAAATTTGGCCTCAGTAAGAGTGAATTTCTAGATAGAGAATCTGATGATCTTGCTGTGAGAGTCGCATTGGGTGAAACTCAGGTGATTGCTGAGACCAAAAAAGCTCTATCAAAGGCTGGGGTTAATGTTTCCTCATTAGAAGAGTTTGCTGCTGGTAAAGATGGTGGAAAGAGAAGCAACCATGTTATATTAGTGAAGAACTTGCCTTATGGTTCATCAGAAAGTGAATTATCAAGTTTGTTTGGCGAATCTGGCAGCTTGGATAAAATTATTCTCCCTCCTACTAAAACCTTAGCTTTGGTATGCTTCTTTTTTTTTTCTTTTAAATATTTTTTGTGCTTTGTAGATTAATCAGCTCATGCAATATTGGGATTTAGATAAATGATTTTCCCTTCTATCTTTATCTCTCTTTTTTAATCAGCACATGTATGTTCTTTTTTAGTAAAATTTTGATACACTTGACGCATAATGCTTCGTCAATGAGGAAGATGAACAGCACATGGCGTCTTTCAAATTTACGCATATAATCCTGTAATTTTGTACTTCTGATGAGCTTATGATACCCAGGTTGTGTTTCTGGAACCTGCTGAAGCTCGTAGAGCTTTTGACAAACTAAGATACAAGCGCTACAAGTAAGACATTTAATTTAATTGTTCAAATGATTGATAGTACTTTGCTCGAGGATGTGAGGGTGCTTTTATTAAAGTTTTTAAGCAGCATATTTTGCTTGGTAGCAATTCTACTGTTAGTTGGCACAAGCTTTTCATGTGGCTGTAAATTTGTCATGGGCTATGAGTTCGAGGCTTCTTATTTAAATTGTATTCACATTTAGCCATTATACTTAATCTCAAATAACTTGTTTTTTGGTTGACATTGGGGGCTGCAATAATTTACCAGATCTGGCACCTCAGTATAAAGATATGTCGTGTTGTAGAATATTCTACAACAGACTGCCTGGGGGATATGAGCGAGTGGTGAAAGATCATTACACCTACATACATATTATGAGGGCATCGCCACTTAATGGCTGCTAGTTCTTTTGGAATAAAGGCCTAGATAGTTTTACAGATTCTCGTTGATAGAGATTGTGGCTTCAATACATCTATTGTTGGTTTGAAAAGGATACTTATTTCTGTTTTCACAGAGATGGTCCACTATATCTGGAATGGGCACCTGGTAATATTCTTAGTCAAACTTCGGCTGTTGATGATAAAGGTGTAGATGAACTTGATGTTAACAGAGCTGTGCTGAAGCAACAGATTGAAGATCCGACAGAAGCAGATGCTGACCCTGATAGAATTGAGGTTATAATTGAACTAATTGTCTTTTTGCAAATGCATGATTGCTGAAAATTCTATCCATCAAATTACTTCCAATGTATCCAGAAAGGAAAAATTAAATTTTGAGCTGTATAGTTTAATGTTTTAGCATTTATTGCATGAAATTGATCTTCAGGTGTTCTAACTACTAATTGTTACAGTTCAGGAATTAATCTTTTTAATGTTCTATGCTACAGTCACGCTCATTATATGTCAAGAACCTGAACTTCCGAACATCTGATGAAAGTGTGAAAAGGCATTTTGCAGAGCACATGAAGGGAGGAAAAATACTTAGTGTCAGGGTATGTTTTCCTTTTCTCCCTGCTTAAACCATGAAAATCGCCTGCATTCTGTATCGATTTTTTTTTTCTTTAAATGTTATATTTTCATTACATTTTAATAGGTTAAGACGCTTGTAAAGAATGGGAAGACTCTTTCTATGGGATTTGGTTTCATAGAATTTGATAGTGTTGATACAGCAGTGAAGGTCTGCAAGGACCTACAGGTATGATTTTGAGCCAAATAATTATGATTCCTAGAATTATCTCTAGAATTCACTCTTACCTCTCGATATTTGCTTCAGGGAACTGTTCTGGACGGGCATGCCCTCATATTGCAACTGTGCCATCATAAGAAAGACGAAACAATACCTAAAAAAATTGAAGATGGCATGAGTGCAATGAAATTGATTGTGAGGAATATAGCTTTTGAGGCCACAGAAAAGGATCTGAGGCAATTATTTAGCCCGTTTGGTCAGGTATAAGATCTTATTCCTTGTTGTCATACCATGATAAATTTGCTTGATTTTCTCGTTGCACCTCTTTTATCGTTCAGTTTGTATGTTCTTTCTAGTTTTATTTTCATTAATGTGGTATCTTTTGCGCTCCACAGATAAAAAGATTAAGGCTTCCAATGAAGTTTGGTAGACATAGAGGTTTTGCTTTCGTAGAGTTTGTGACAAAGCAAGAAGCTCGGAATGCCCTCGAAGCTCTTTCGAACACCCATCTCTATGGCCGGCACTTGGTATGTTGTGCTCAAGTTTAGATGAAACCCAAGTAATGTGGCAGTGTAATTTTGTGCATTGACTCTGGCTTATATCGCATATAGGTACTGGAGAGAGCGAAAGAAGGAGAGAGCATAGACGAATTGCGAGCTAGAACAGCTGCTCAGTTCACAGGCTCTGATAAGTTGTCCAAAAAAAGAAAGCATGCGAGTGTACTTGATGAAGGGAATGCCAAGTTTAAACGTATTGTGGAATGAAATTTTGTTAGCTATGTTGATTAGTTTTACCATTTTTGATAGAAAATCCTCGTTGTAAAATCTTGAGTGTTTAGTCTTTGCAGTTTATGTGAAGGCTATACAGTTTTGGGAAATTTCAGTTAAATCTATGGATATTAATTTTTTACCAGATCTGTATCTTAGCGTAACGAATTATTTATTTTTCTCAATTGGATATAATTAAGGCATTTATGATGTTTCCGCACTCTTTTAGTCCTTTATTCTTATTCCATGTATATGTAAAATGCCTCGTTTACTGTAACAATACAAAGTAGTCTGAATAGTATTCTACGGGATCCTACTAGAACTGGGTTTTGGTCAATGGTACCATTCTGAATGTTTACACTTTTTTGACTATGTATACTTTGACTTATCCCAATGTTTGACTGATTTTCCATATGTAATTTATTGATTTACAGGAAAATAGGGAAACAATTCCTCATTCGCATTTGTTCTCTTTAGTCACGGTGTCAAATGTTTGCAATGTCATATGTTAAATCACACATGACCCCTAATCGGCATCAAACCCTAATTCAATCCTCCACCTTCCATCTCCCAGCCCCAGCGATGATGAACATAAACCCGACACCGATTCAGATTTTCATTGGCTATGTGTATTTGACAAAGTAGGTATTGGTGGGATTGGCTGTATTTATAAAAGCCAAACAAGGTAAGATTTTAGAATTTTAAATGTATACCGTTGTGGGGGTCGAATGTTTTTTAGCTTATTTATGCAGTTTTGAGGGGACCGACAAGTTGGAATACTACAACGAAGATGAGAAAAAAATGTTGACATTGTTCTTAGTATTTGGAATGTCATGTCGTGAATGCACTTTGCACTCTAGCATCCGACATGGTTTTCCTACTGGTTTATAAATCTTGTGAACTAGATAAAAGACCTAAAATGCAAATAATAATAATGTGAGAATATTGATACATGGAATTAATCAATAAACATTCTAAAGATTGTTACTTCTAGAGATAGCATAAACCAGAATCCACATCTGAACAAAAGCTTGTAATAAAACGTATTCATGAAATGTAATACTGAAACAATACTAGATGCTGCACCATATTAGTAAGAGAAAATCAGGAGAAATGGTTGTCAACTTAATCCTGATATGTGAGATCCAAAATATTTTCATACCAATTGGGTCCACTGCCGTAGCTAATGTTTCTTAACTGTACAAAATATTTTCAGTCTTTGGTTGCTCTCTACAAAATTATAGAGGATGGACATAGGTATAATGACAGTGATAAGAAAACTGGGTCTACACTTGATCATTCTAGATAACAATAATAGTTTGATTCAAACAAACACAGTTCTTTAATTTGTTCATGTACTACTCAACAGGATTGGATGTTATTATAATATAATGTTTCGTTTATCATAGATGGTGATAGTGTCTTAAATGATAATTCATATCTTGGAGGTAAGAACGACATTATTGATGAGGTCTACTGGCTTTTTCATGGAGTATTGCGAAGTGGAATCATTTGCTAAATCACTTGGGTATCATATTGTACTGAAGTGCGCTTTTAGGATAGTTGGTGATGTAGAAAAATACACTCTTTCAAGATAGTGACAACTATAACAAAGTCGTTGCGAATCATATTGATTTGGATAATATAGTTTTGAAAATTTATGTGCTATGCCTTATTGATGATCGAGATGGGGATGACGATGTGGGGCATGGAGATGGACATGGGGATGTGGATGTAAATGTTGTCAATAAGTGTAAGAACAAAATTGCAGGAGAGGGGGAACACAAGAATTAATAGGTTAGATGTAGTTTACAGTGAGAAGGAGTGACAATGATATGATATTTGAGTACGAGTTTTCTAATGGCTTACTCTGTTAGATTTAGACGAAGAGTTAGGCCAAAGGAGGAGCAAACACACAAATAGACAAAAAAAAACTTTTAAGCCTCATATCTCTAAGAAAAACTTGTTATGAAGATTGGTTTGACCTTCATAAATCACATCGAATGTAAGGATGTTATTAGAGATTGGATTATAACATTAATCGGACAAAATCTTATGAGAAGAAGATTGCTGCTAGATGCCATGGTGATTGCTCATGGTGGTTGTAAGCTAGTGAATTGCTACATGAATCAACAGTTGTGATAAAAACATTGTTTGACAATCACACTTGTGTCAGAAATAGTTATAATAGGCAAGTCAATTGTGAATGGTTGGCTAATGTTCTTATGTCACACTTGAAGAGGAATGACAAATATGGTGCTCGATGTGCAGTTGAAATATGGTATCAATGTCAGAGAAGATTTATGTTAAATTGGAAATGGAAAGCCTTTCGCCGGGTGGAAGGATCTTTTGAAGATCATTACAAGAATTTGAGGCCCTATATGATACAAAGAATGGATCTCGCATATGTTGAGGGCCGATTTTGAACGGATAAAAAATAGAGCTTTAAGTTGGAATGAATGGAAATCAACACCAGGACTTCCATGAAGGTTGATAGTCCAACGGCACGCACTTGCTGATATCTTATATAATTTTTGTTAATAATGAATTACAAGGAGATTCCGATCAACGGCGATTGGAGTTTACAGTAGCAATGGAACAGTAAACAGAGAGATGAGTGCATGATCTCCCTTATCGTGTCGTACAATCGTCTATTTATACACGTTGGTGTTAGGAATAATTGTATTTTGAGTGATGTCAAACACCATTAGTGTAAAACTGATCTTAGATTGTAATCATGTATATGATTGAATTTTTAATAGCTTAGGTTCGTGAAAAGCTGGAGTTGGAAGAATTTAAGACTTGAAGATTTAAGAAGATCAAGTTCAATTGTAAACCACAACTGTGTCTATCCAGCTATGAGAGATCATAACTGACTCCTTCAGCTGTGAGCTTAAAGACCACAACTGCTCAATCAGTTGTGAAGTATACAACTGTAGTTCATTCTGAACTAACAGCTAAGTTGACTCTCAAAAGCTGACTACAAGTACAGCTGACTCAGTCCAAAAAGAGGTTTATTTGAACTTCAATTGAGTCCGTTGTCAAGTTCAGTTATTCCTGAAACAACTGAGACAAAAGAGGAATGTTCTGAAGTTCCAGAGCTGACCTTCAAGAATGTTTCCTTAAAAGGTAGTCTGACAGTCGGTTATTATCCAGTGATCAATACCCAAAGCTGATGGACTAATGGATAAAGAGCTGATAAAGCCTGCTGAAGGTACAACAAACAATCATATTTTCTGATGCTGAAAGCGACCGAACATCCCATGCTTTCCAACGGCTACTATTCAAAACCCGACCTATAAATAGAGGAGTCGACAGAAGAGAAAAGGTTATGATCACAAAAGCCTTTCTAAGCTCAAGCAACCTCTGCAATATCTCTCTCTCTAAAGCTTTCCGAGTTTTTTTGCTCGAGATCCACTGGAGATTCGAAAGCTGTTCACGGTTGAGGATTCCGAGAACATTCCTAGATTCCTATCTAAGAACATAACCAACCAACCCGATCAACATTCGAGAAGGGAACACAAACCTTCAACCTGCCGAGTAGAAGCTTAGGAAGGATTCCAGTAAAGCTTAAGCTCAACCGTGCCAGTGACCGAGAAGGGTAGTAGTTCTCCGTTAGAGAAGATAGGTGCTTGTAAACCATGTTAAAACACCGTGTACAACTCATCTTTAGCGAATTCCCTTCGTGGAGAAGGAAGAGAGGACGTAGGATTTTCACATTCGAAACTCTA
>AYJT01063580.1:0-14545 GCA_001278415.1 Ocimum tenuiflorum | reverse complement strand
AAAAAAAACAAAAAGAAGTTAATTGCTGCTGCATACTTGCTTGTTTCAACACTATAAGCTGATGGATTTGCATTTTTTAAAGTTTCTATCTCCCCTAGTGAGGTTAAGTTGTAATGGTGCCTCTTATTTTCTTGTACTTATTTTTGTTTTTCATTTTATCGATGCACGGGAAGTCATGAACAAGTAAATTTGACTATAAAAATATTGTTCAGTCCTTCATTTCCTTAATCTAGCCCACTCATTGTATAATCTGCATGCGCATTTATCTTCAATTATCGAGCATTTACGTTATGAACTGGCCACCTCATGTTTTAGGTCTTTTTTCCAATCCATTTATCACATTTTGATATATACAATCTTCTAACTCTGAAAGAACTCAATGTGTGCCTAATCATTTCAATATAAGAGTCTATTGAATATTGATTGGCTGACATGATTTTTCTACTTTATATTGCTCAAAGCACATTTTTTCGAATGTATCTTGCAATTGCTTCAAGGATGCTTATTTAACCCGTCATGCTGTAGCTGCTATTTATGCCTAATCAAGACCGTGCTAAAAATTTTCATTTTTTCTTTGTTTCTCAAGATTTGAATCATGACCATAACATATATTTATTTTATCTTTCAGCTTGAGCTGGTATTGATTGTTGAAAAGCTCCAGGAACTACGCTCCCTAAGAATACAGAAAATGAAAAAACAAGGTGATACATTAACTTAATGAATGAGATAGATGCTATCTAATATCTCATTTCTGTGTAACTTTTGGGCATTTTGTCAATGCTCTAGAGGCTCAACCAGAGTTCTTTACTTCCATTGCATCACAAGGGAATAGACCAAATAGCTTACACAGTTCATCAATGTTACCATGCAGGTCATTTTCTTCCAGAAGAGGATGACAAGTTTCTCGAACGAGTTAAAGCTGCAGTTGAGGAAGAAGAGCGACAATCGATGGCAGCTGCTGATACAGATGCAGCTAAAGATGCTATTGCTACTATTAAGGTATCAAGACACAATATCAAGAGTTGCACACAAGATGCAGAAGAACTAGAGATCAATAATGGTGGAGATAAGAAAACCCAAGACCAGAAAGTTGAAACTGCCAAGGAAAGAGTTTCAAAGAAGGTTGCCCCCAATGAATCTAGAAATTCCGATGCAAGCGGACCTGGTTCTGGAAGCGCGTTTGATTCTGTTGCTAATTTACCCATGGAATATTACCATTACTATCATGGTAGCAATACTGATATGGGCACACTCATTGAGGTGATTTCTTCAAGCACAGTGATTCGCTTCTGTCTTGCTATACTGTTTCGCCCTGTATTGGTGGAGATGTCACTTTGCCGCTTTACGCCCCAATTTAGATTCTTTTGATTGCCTTAGGTTTTCTTTGCTTACCTTCTTTGAAGTTAATTTATGCTCATACACTAGATAAGCTGATATATTATGAATAACACATGATTAGTTGTTTGTACTTTGTTAGAATATATATATGGTATAGATTTTATGTTGATGCAGCAGTGATTTTATAGGCACTAGTTAGGAGGCTTACATTCTAGAATAGGTTTGTTCTGCATTCATACGTTTATAGGCTTGATGAAAATTATACAGGAAATTGGCACGCGTTTTTGCATGTATTGTGCAACAATACTGTTCCAAATTCAAATTATTCGATTGCATTTATTACCTTGTCCAAAGTGGAGCTGTCGAAGTTTCTGCATATGATGTAGTTGATTATATCCTTTATGGCAGGTAAGAAGAATGTGGGATGCATATATAAGACCTGGAGGAAGGTAAATGATCTCATCCTCTCTCCATCTCTTTTCAGCAACCAATTTAATTCATGTAATTTTAATATAAAACTTCATTGCTCAATGTCGTCATTTTGCTTTTGCATTGTTATTCACTCACCCTCAGCCATTGGTGTTTTCTTGTATGATGTCGTGTGAGGAGAAACACCGAGTATAATTATATGCTCGTATAATTTGTTTATCATGATCATTTTATGGGTGTGTGGATGCAGCCGCATACCAGGGCATTGGGTTGAAGCGCCACCTCCAGCAGATGAGATATGGGCATCCTACCTCATAAAACCTAAATGACACTTCACTGTCCAACAGCTGAAAACTGTTGGAATGGAACAAGAAGAATGCCAGGACGGAAGAACACCAAACATGCCTAATTTGATCCGCCACAAAGGAATTTAAGAAGCAAAATGCAACAGAGATCTTAGTTTGTGCTATGGCTTGAAGGCTCTACATTTGAAACACCGGCTATGCGATTAATTTGTTCCTCTAAATGACGTGGTTTGGTCACAGATAGATCCATTTTCTCTACTTGTAAGTTTGCTGAGTGCTAACAACATGGAAATTTGTTTGGTGAATTGAAGACCCTACAGACGAACAGATTCATACCACTTCATTTTCTTTAAGGAATAGTGTTCCACATTTGTACACTAGATTTCATATTTTTATTATTTTTTCCCAGTGTCACTTTTCTCCTTCCCTTTCAATTATTCTATAGATCGATCGTCGGTGGATTTTATATCCAAAAATACCCGGCGGATTCCACGTAATAAATAGGCAACCATCTGAACCTGCCTTTAATATCCTTCTACACAATTCAGACGCAAAATCGTCAATGTGGTTTCGATTTTCTTGCAAGAATACCAAGTCGAACATTAGATTTGGAAACCAAATTAAATACTAGAATCTCCATGTTTGATCCTCAAATTCGAACAATAACTTCATTGTAAAAACAAAATTGACATCACTCAATGAATTATAGAAATTTAAGCAATGTCTGTGCCAGCGAACCAAATTTTCTTTTCTTATTATTTTTTTTAATTTTAACAGTCAGCTGAGCCGAAGGAAGGTGGAGATGATGAGCAAACAACACGTCAAGGGCGAGTATAGAGAGAAGCATCGGATAGACATAAACAACAATGGTAAATATAATTTTCTAACAAAAACAAAATGTGGAATATAATTATAACGAGAATAATAAAGTGAGATCAATATGTTTTAATCGCGTATAGGTGAGGGATGATGGTTAATAATAGAGAAGGGGTGACAATTGTGAGGGATGGCGCGGATCGGATTGATCTGTTAACGATGTCTTTGATTCATATCCATACCCGATGCATTAAGTTCAAATTCGCATCCGATCTGATTAGAATTCGTTGAGCATCCGATAATTATTCAATCCGATAACTCAATAAGGATCCAATAACCCGATAGTCATCCGATCTGATAACAATTCAGTAAAATTTTGAAATGATAACACGATATGAAATATTAAAATTCAAAATTTAAATTTCAACTAAAAAATTTACACACACACAATACGAGATATTAAACTTATAACACACAAATAAATATTTCAATCATAAAAATTCAATCAAAGAATATGAATTATGTATAAATAATATTGTAATATATTAAAAAATATTAATTTCTTAACGGATTGATAACGGGTATTCATATTCAATCCGATCCGACACGTATCCGATCTGAAATCTTCGTGTACTTATTGGATTGATCCGATAATGATCCGCACCCAATAAATTTATACCCAAACCCACAATTATCGTCTGAATTCGTATAAGATTATCGGATCGCGTGGAAAACGCCAATAATAGAGTTTCATCCAAATATAATGGATTTTTTTGGCTTGAAATATAATGGATTTATTTTTTGGCGTGAAATATAAGGGATTTCATTCATATTAAAATTGACACGAGTAGGCCTTGCTGGAAGCGCATCTGGCCCACTCATTCATTTTATTACATCACCTGGCGAATAAGGGTATATGCAAATTCCAGCTCAGAAAAGAAAACCATAGTTTCTTCTTTTCTATTTATTTTTTTTTTCTCTCTCTATCTCAGACTCAGATCTAGCATAGCTTCAAACCCTTCAATTGCGAATTCAATTCAATCTCATCGAATTTCCCCTTTATAATTTTGTCCTCAATTTTTGCCGCATCCCAAAATTTAGGTGAAGAGGAAACTGGAAGGAGATTTTAGCGCGTAAATCTCGATGCCGATGTGGAGTTCGGTGGCGAATTTAAAGGAAAGTTTGAGCAAAATTGCACTAGATGTCCACGACGACGATGATGAAGAGCTGTCGCTCTACACTTCTCCACCGCGCGACCAATCCGAGAACGGCAGTTCAGGTTCCGAGCGGAGAGTTTCGCGCAATTGGAGTGCACCGACGCATTTGCCAATCGTTAATGGATTCGATTCCCCTACTAATCACGAGGTATTTAGGACTTCCATGCGCCTTGTCGGTTCTATCTTACACTGGATTTGTGTGTGTGTCTCTATATGTGGCTATTGCGTCTTTCATTTTTGTTGCATCTTTAAGGACACCTCGAAATCCCCCTTTAATTCACTGATCTGTGGTGTATAAAAATCGGTTTTAACGAGATGTTTTTGCGAATTGGATATGCTTTATTGCTTTTAATTTTATTTTATGTACCTTTTCTGCCTTCCTCTCTCGCCTGATTATCGTGGTAATGGATGAACGTTTATACTTGGTGGTTGCATCTGCATTCTGAAGTAGCTTCTGAAGCATTATAGCGTTCTGTAATACGTAGTGAAGGCAGGAATCTCTGGCTTGTGCCCTGTGATAAAGCAGTTTTACTTCTAATCTTTGGAAGGATTACCAGAGCGGAGTGTCAATTATGTTGGCAAATCCATTTATATTTTTCTGAAGAAGTTTATGCAGCCTTGAAAGAACATAAACTACTTCATATATTGCAAGGGATGTTTGGTGGTCTTGAATCAGATGATTAATTTGGTCATATGTTTTGCTTGGTGAAGTTCAAATCCTCTTTATTCTTTTTTTGTGAGTATTGCACAGTTACAATTTATAAATATTTATCCTTTTTTGCAGATCAATCTGTACAAAACGGAAATCAAGAGACTTCAGGAATCTGAGTCGGAAATAAAGGCTTTATCAGTTAATTATGCAGCCTTATTAAAGGAAAAAGAGGTTTGTTCTTCATCCTGATGCTACCTTCTATATTCTGATCTATTTTATTTACTCGAAATGAGTAGTGCTGAATGATATTTTGACTTCTATTTGGCACATTCTGATTTTATTTGATATTATGATTCTTGCATTTTGAATGCAATTGAATTTAGCTCAGTGAGGTTCTTTCAAATGAAGGTCGTGCTTTAATCCAATTAATGGTAAAAGAGAAAAATAGAAAGGAGTGAAAATAAATTGGCATACAACATGAATAAGGTTAAGGTGAAATTTCTGACACTTTTCATGAGTTTGAAGTTCGGAGAACAATACAAACACACTGCTATGTTGCTGCACTGTGTAGTATGCCGAAAGAAATGTACTCTCAAGCTACATAATGCAGTCAGCTAATGATGATCCCAAAAACAAGCATGCTGTATCTTTTTCACTGTCTGATATATTCTGCTTGTAAACATCTCAAAACTCTTGGCTGATGTTGATTGAATAAGTGATAACGAGGTATTTTGTGTTAGAGACTTTCTAAATCCGTACCCTTGCCTAACATATGGTTCTGTTGCTGAGTGCTCACGTCTTCTCCCCTTTGTGAGATCTTATTTGTTTCCAATTTAATGCTTGTTTATCTCTCTAATCTCTACATATAACATACATCCTGAAGCTGGAAAATACATTGTCCTGTTGATGCTTTTAATTTCTAACTAAAGCATATGCCAAGATTATTGGTGAGTGATGTGATTTTATGTGCTTATGTGCTGGGGTTTAAGCTTTTGTTTTATTTTTGGCAGGATCAGATTTTGAGATTGGTTGAAGAAAATGGCTCGCTAAAACAGAATATCCTCAGTACAAATGCTGCTCTTGGTGCATCTAGAACTGTACTTAAGGTAGAGAGACTAGTGAAATCTGATTGCAGTTGATTTTTAGCATAAAATGTGATCTAATTAAATGTGAATCTGCTGTTTTCTGTCTTGTGCATCATTCGAATAATTTTGGATCCAAGTTCTGTCATGCAATATATGAACCAGTTCTGGAGGCAAAATTGATCTGATATAACAAGTATGCATCTAATGGTTGTTTGGATAATATTGAGATGTGAAGTACTGAAATAAATTACGAAACAAACAATATGGTAAAAACTTAAATTAAGAATTGTGGACAATGATATTCCAAGGACATTAGTTTTATACATACGAACTAAATAATTTGCATCATCTTCTTGTTTTACGACTGAGGTAGTAAATTTTTTTTTGTATGTGTTAGATGGTTGCTTCACCTTTATATTGTTTTTTATTTGATTTTAACTGAAAATCCTCAGGCTAACGGCGATATCTCACCAATTCGCCATAGTAAAGCTGCGGCAAAAGTCCGCGCAGTTGGAAGCACAGTGTCCAATGGTATTGTTAATAAACATGATGGATTCAGCAATGGGACGACTTCAACCAATGCAAAGGTAGGAGACAATCTTCCCCCCTGTTAGAGAAGCTCCGATCCTTTTGATGGTTGGCATTATTTGTTTTACAACTTCCAATTTTCTATTATCTGCTTGGAATTAGTAGCAATTTATCTTACATGCTTTTTTGCTTTGGCTGAATTTTGATAACAATGCGAACTTATTAAAACTCTTGTTATGTTTCACATTGACTGAAAGTCTATTGTTGTCTCCTGAATTTTGAATTAAGTTTTCTGCAGTGTCTTTGCAATGAGTGGACTCAATGATATCTATTTCAATGCCCTTTAGGAACCCTCAGATGCAATGGAAGACAAAATCAGATCCTTCACTGTGATGCAAGCAACTCATGAATCTCAATTGAAACAAATGACGATGGAACTCGATAAAGAACGTGACAAGCTTGCAAGTATGCAGCTGAGATTACAAGGTATGATTCAATTATTTGAAGATCCCATTTCAGTGTTATGGATCTGAATATCTAGCTGGTTGACTCATCTATTCTATTTTTAGAGGAGCAGAAGTTGAATGGATCACTTCAGCAGGAGTTGAGCTCGATAAAAGATGAAAAAAATAAAGTGAGCATTTGTAGTTGATTTTTCAGCTTTTCCATCAGTTTTGCTGCTTTTGACATCTAATATTGCTTTAAGTAGTCGAGAAAGTTAAGATAACATGAGTGTTTGAATTACACTTAATTGCAAAAAAAAGTATAATAAATATATCTTTGATCATATCAGGAACTACTGTGTGATTATTTTTCGCTTTTGTGTGTTTTGGATTAAGACTAAAAATTGAAAAAAAACTAATTTTTATGTTGGGTCTAATCCACTTAAAAGTAGTCATGTATTGCTGTGCACTCAACTGAAATCATCAACACTTTCAAAATGCAGACACGCACTTGTGGATGTGAGCTATGATCTATAATATCTGAAATGGACCCCTTCAATTCTGCCGCAATTAGAAAATTCCCATAGCAATCTTCCTCTGTTACACTAATTCTGAAACCTGGCCTTTTAATTTGTTTCTGTTATTTTCTGATTTCAGATGTTGAGAGCGATAAATCAAACGCATGATGAGTTAAAACAAAAGATATCAGAGATAGGAAGGTTGCAAACGATGTTACAAGGGAGAGATAGAGAGTCAGATGACAGTGTTGAGAAGTTGAAAACAATAATTGCTTCATTGGAAGAAGAGAACAGAAATATTAAGGTCTATTTCTTCCCATGGTTTCTAATAAATCCATTACAAAATTGCTTTGCATGTTAAATGTGCAACTTCCATGAATGTGTATTTTTCTCTTTTAGCATGTATGTGTAGACTGTGTACACATTCACAATCATATTCATACAGACATTGTACCTTACCAATTTTTCATGTTAGAAAGAAAAAGAAGAATCTGAGGCTGCCTTAAATGCAACCCGTTCCTCTCCAGTTCGTGAAGACAAACCTGATGATATAGATCCTTCAGATAAGCATTCGAGTAGGAACACGAATGAGGTTTGATTTCTCTTTTCCATATTCTTTCAACTCATTGGCCCTTGCCTAAGCTCAGTTTCCATTTATTCGTATTATGAATAAATATCTTTGAGCATGTATTACCATCTGTTTCTGTTCTACTCATATGCATGTGAACTGCATAATTTGCAGCACATTAGTCTGACTAATAATGTCTCTGCAGGGATTTCCAGAGAAGGAGGAAATGCAGAAGTCTTTGCATAAACTGGAGAATGATCTCAAGGAAGCACGCCAGCAAAGGGACAAAGCATTGCAAGGATTGAATCGACTCAAGCAGCATTTGTTGGAAAAGGTCTATTCATTCACCACTTTCTTTATAGGTTGCCCATAAAAAACAATGATGATCAGTCCTGATATGTTACAAAAATCTCAGCTAAAATGATCCAACTTCCCTAATTCACAGGAATCTGAAGAATCAGCGAAAATGGATGAGGACAGTAAGACCATTGAGGAACTACGACGAAGCAATGAACACCAAAGGGTTCAAATCGTACGTCTGGAGATGGCTCTTAAGCAAGCCACATTAAGTCAGGAAGAAATACGAATGTCCAACAATAATGAACTTGTGAAGGCTAAAGAAACTATAGACGAACTTAATAGAAAACTGGCTAGCTGTTTCAGCACAATAGAAGCCAAGAATATGGAGGTTCTCAATCTGCAAACTGCTCTGGGCCAGTATTATGCTGAAATTGAGGCCAAGGTAAACTCTTTTTCATACGTAAAAGAATATAGCTAGTGCAAACATATGTTCTTTAATTTCTATGAGTATTTGCGGTTTCAGGAACGTCTTGGCGAAGAGTTGTCAGTTTCAAAAGAGGAATCAGCAAGACTTACCAAGCAGCTGAAGGTGTAATTTCTTAACTTAATTATGTTGTTTGTATCCTAATGCTTGGGGGCCAGTAATAGTATTAACATAATTTTTATGCTCCCTTTGCTGGCTGAGCAAGCATAATGTGTAAATTATGCACGAAGTTCATTTTCTGAAGGATCTTGACTTTGAAATAACAGTTCATACATATTTCTCTTTCTGGTTTTATCTTTTGGGCGGCATTGTGTATGCAAGTTCAAGTCTTCCACTATGTATTATTTCAGGAAGCAGACCAACTAGCCGAAGCTTCAAAGAGGGAAAAGGAGGAACTTTTGGGAAAGCTTTCACAGACTGATATTGCACTTGCTGAATGGAAGAACAGGGTTAAGAAGCTCGAGGAAGATAATGAAAAACTCCGTCGAGCTCTAGAGCAAAGCATGACAAGGTTAAATAGGATGTCGGTGGACTCTGATTTTCTTGTTGACAGGTAGACTGCCTAAAATATCATGCCATACACTTTACTATTTCCAAGAAAGCACGGAAGCAATTACTTTGTTTTTTCTTTATTGCTGGAATTCTGGACCTTAAGAACAGTAGGTTGTATAGTACATTTCTCATGAAGTGGTAATATGTTGTTATAATGGATGGTCTCATCTGCAGGCGTATTGTGATCAAATTACTAGTGACGTACTTCCAGAGAAACCACAGTAAAGAGGTAGGCCTTCCAAAATATTAGGCAGCATAATTTGGACATAATAAGCTGTCCTGTATGATTATTTTCAAATTCCTTCCAGAAATCCTTGTCATGTCTCTTCTTTAAGGAGATGTATTTCATTCCAAGAGAGAATTAAACTGTCCTATGCGCAATCTTGAGCATATGATTAATTGATTGCTTCAGGTTCTTGATCTAATGGTTCGCATGCTGGGATTTTCTGATGAAGACAAGCAAAGGGTTGGTGTTGCGCAGCAAGGGGCTGGCAAGGGTGTAGTTCGGGGTGTTTTAGGTATTCCAGGTCGATTTGTTGGGGGAATCATGGGCAGCAGAGCCCCTGAAGAAACTCACTCTGATGTGGCATCAGACCAGGTAATTTCTTGTCGACAACCTTACTGCATCCTCTCTTTCTTCTCTCATTTAATCAACTTTTCCTGTATTGCATGTTCATATTAGTAAACTTATATTTCCCCCCAAAAAAAAAATCCACGTCTTTGTTCTTTAACTGGATTTGCTGGCACAGTTGCTACTCCAGCGGTATAGCCTGAATTATATAATATTTGGGATTATAATTCTGGCATGGTGTATTTTACCCTGGCTCATTCAAATACAATTGCATCTTTTTCACATCCTTTAGATGAGAACTTGTAATTTGCCCTCATCCACTAGTATGTGTTGGTATCTCCTTCTAAATGTTTTGGTACATGGACGCACCGGCACAAGGTATTGTTTCAGACGGGAGCCTGAACCGAGCAGTCTTATCCTTAAGTAGATGTCACACCCAATATGCCTCGTCTCAGTCCAAATTGGATTCTGTCCCCTGTAAGCTTTAGATAATAACTTGTAGTTTTGCTTTTGCCCACTATTGGTATTGGCACATGAAGTTGCGAAAATTCTTGAGACCGTCAATTCCATGGATGTTATGGCGCTATATGCCAAGAACTAAGGTTCATACTCAATACAGATCTAGTAATTGATACAGATGAGTAGCCAAACTGAAAGTGGTGTTGAACGACATCTCCTACCTTACCAACCATAACTTTTCCGTCTGGTTGATCAAATAGGATTTTCTGACGATATCAATTCTCTAAGTTATTGCTGGAAAATCGTTTTTGCAGTCTTTTGCAGATTTATGGGTGGACTTTCTTGTCAAAGAGGCGGAAAGGGAAAAGAGAGAGTCTGCAGATGCTGCCAATGGCCCAAATCTGGATCGAACCTCACCTCCTTTGCCAGATTATGGCGGGACTGCAGCTAGACCTGGCCCTCACCAAAACCAAAACCAGTTATCAAATGGCAGCAGCTTGCAACGTGAACCATCCGATTCCGAGTTTTCGACAGTGCCTCTCACGTCATCTGAAAGCAGACTACCACCAAGGCACTGATGACATGTGAGTTCGACTGTAAATACACAATTTTCCACATGCGGTAAATGTGCCTGTGTTCTTTTAATTCTTTTGTCTAATTTGTTAAACGAAAGAGAAGCTTGTATGTAGGGGCATTGTATGAAGTAACATTTAGTTGAAACTTTTGGTAGACAGAAGAAGATGAACATAATTTCATAGTAAATTGCTACAGATTACAGATGCGTGAAGTGTATAGAAACGCCACATTGAGAACACCACCACCGTTATCCACCTTTTCTTTTGTTATCTCCGCATAATTTTATTACATTGATTGTGTTTTCATGCTACATAGATTCGTCTTAATTTATACAGACGGGTGAGGAGGGGTAATTCTAAACACAGCCCCCATTTTTCTCTTTACATCCCCCAATGATAATTAAAATATAATTAGACAGTTATGCCCTTTTATCTTTCTCCTTTTAAAACCCTAACAAATCTTTTAGATTTGAGGAACGAGAAACCCATTGGAGAAGAAAAAATGCGAAGTGTTCCATAAACTTGAGTTTTGTAAATTTACTTTTGTCATTAGATTAGAAAATCAGTAATTTTCGCAAGAATCCATTTGGGAAAAAAAGCCTTGGCAGCATCACCATTTTCAAGAAATTTTAGTTAGCAAAGGCCAGTAAAATTCTTTCACGCAGGAATACAATGCAGGTCTTTTTAGTTACCTCTGTTATTACGGCAACGAGTACGGATGCTTTCTAATATTTCAATTACTATGACAGGAATACAACGTAGGTCTTTGATTTTATAATTTTTGTTCGAATAACTCAGGGTTCTTCGTTTTTTTTACGGTTTTCTTTTCAAGGTCCATAAATATATTGCACGATTCTTCTGAATCATGTGTTGTTATGATGCAGTGAGGATATATTCCCAATACAAAAATCTGATTATGAATGATGTTAATGATTTGGAGTGCTGGAGTTGAGGAATTTTATTTCTGTCTTCTTGATGGGTTTTAGGACGGGGCTATGAAATTCTTTAGTCACGTTTTTAAGCAATAGGGGCTAAGGAGTAAATAAGTCTACTTAATTTTTTTAAATTATGGGGCTATAATAAGAAAAGATGGAGTTGTGAATAGAATTACTCGAGAAGGAAATGTTCTACTAATCCGGAAAAAGGCCTTGTCATTTTTAGTAGAAGAATTTGATTCAGAATTATTTAAAAAGAATATCATACATGGGAAAATAGAATCATATACTATAATAATAGAAACAAAATATTATGCAGTACTGGAATCGTAGTATCATTTACCAGACAAATTAATTGTTGACATAGAATAAAATATAATTCATTGTAAATTTGTAACAAAAATTAACATTTTACAAGTTAAATCAAGATCCATAAATAAAAAACGTTATCATATCTCGGGAAAATATATAAAAGAACTGCTTCATTTTTTAGATATCAACTTCAATGTGCTAATGTCGTTATTGTGAAAAATATTATAGTGCAAAATAAAAAATCAATACGAAAAAAACAGCATTTATTATAGCAAAAACATCATTTCACAACCCAAATAAGAACTTTATCTTTAAACTACATAGTAATAATATTTGTTGATGCATGAATATATATACATCCAAAAACATTACACATACATGCATGCACCGGATAATGTACTGGCAATTTTAGAAAATATTTGTCATTTTAACAGATCTTCTCAAAAACTCGAACAGTGAAAAAAAAGTACAGAACGTTAATATATCAACTTAATTATGTGTAAAACATAGAATATAGCACGCATTTTAAATAACAAAAATAAACATCAACTTAACAAATCCACGTCATGCAATTGTAAATTTTCATATGCATCGTGACACAGCCCAATCACAAGTATGCTAAGGATCAATATAAACCATGGCATCACAAAGATATTCGAAAACAGGCTCTACAACTACAAAATCTCAACAAACAATATTTGTAAATTAACAGTAAACAAGAATCCATTTTACATCAAGCTAAAAAGATGAATCCAAGTGAAACAGCAGGATGCAAATTTGATTGGAAAAGACATATATCCTGTAATGTGATGATGATGCTGAGTCTCCCTAAACTCTTTTCTTGTCCAATGGTCCCCTCGGTATCTTGCTCAACACTTTGTGGTCAAAGACCGCATGAAGCTTTTGGATTTCATGCATTGCTTTATCAGCATATGCATCAATCTTATCATCATACTTCTCGTACAAAACGGGTACGGTGTGCACCAAAACAATTACTGGGGAAGAATTCAAATACGGAAAGTTACTGATGAATGTATTCCACACTAGTCGCCTATTTGTTCTGGGTGAACATAACAAAGGGATAAGGATTCTTACATATGTAAAGCAATGTCAAGAAACTGCAGCAGCTGCCCACAATCGAAATAATCCAAAGGCCAGCAACAATCTGACAGTGGATTTCAGTCTTAATATCAAAATATTGAACAAATACAAGTACACACCGCGCAACCAAACAAATGAAAAAGGGAAATAAAAAATAACTAAATATTGATGCAATACTTGAAACAAACTACCACCATAAGAATTTTCACATGGACAGCATTATAAAGAATTTTCACATGGACAGCATTATAACATTAACAAGATCCTATGTGACATTAATGGCAATCATCACCAGGAAAAATTATGATCAAATTTCACCACAAATTTCATCAATGTTCCTCATTCATACTAAATGACAAAAGATCTAGGCTAAAGAGGATCTTTTGCATCACAGGCAAGAAAATTTCTTTTATCTCTCCTCCAATGCTTAGTATTAGGCCAAATTTTTAAGGTAGCAGTTTTTTCACCAGTATAAATTTATGAAATATGAGAGAGATTTTCACTTATGAGCTTGATTGCATATAGATAGTTAATATTACCCCAAGGAATTTCTTCAGATCCCTGCCAGATGAGATTTCTCTAAAGATTGCAAACACATGATTAATCTCAGAGCGAAGGGCTGAAGCAACCTCTAGAAATGGCTCCTGGGGAACACGAACTTCTGGGATATGGGGAGGCCTCCTGCGGACACACAAGAGATAGGTCCATATAACTGGGAACCAGTACTATCAGAGAACATGCTAACAGGGGAACTAATTAGTATGCTCACTTATTAACAAAAACTGATGCATTAGACCACAAGAACGACATAGATAGCGTGAGTATCGCAACATGGCAGACGAGGGTAAGCAAATGATATTCGAGTAGTTCAAACAGCACCCAGACTGCTGTAGCTCCACCAAGCACCGAGGCAGATACAGTCTTGTTCCTCCACAAGAATACATCAGCAGCTACAAAATCAAGCACAATAAATTTGTTAAATCCTATATTTTATACCATATTAAACTATTCCGTATAATACTTGATCAGAATTTTATACAATTTAAGCTTAAGGACTATGCCAGCGGGATATGTAAAATTACGCACTTGGAGTCATCAATACTAGCAAGCAAAACCATAAACTCACATTATGTTCAATTCGATATTCAAATAATAACCAACAGAAATTTATGAGTAAACAGCTCAAAGAGGCATGCCGAAAGGCATTTCAAACGGATAATGCAGCGTTGATCATAGATAACCTAGCATATTTTGAATCCTATTTCTAAATATAGCTCAATATTCATGGAAATATAAAATGCCAATTTTGATACTATAACCAGCACAACACATTCCTTAAACAACATCTTAGCATAAT